>JAHZMW010002773.1:0-14146 GCA_027743745.1 Alloscopus bannaensis
GGAGATTGGGTGGAGGTCGTAGAAATGTATGCCATTTTCGCTGCCTCCGGCCTGAAGCTGAGATTCCTTTGTTCGTAATGCAAATGAAGATGTGGGTGCTCCAGAGGTGGAGGACTGGTGGAATACCGTTCATTCACTGCCTCACGGAGCATGATGGCTATGCAAATGCTCACTGAGTCGAAAAGAGCTTTGGAGCCTCATTCTCTACTCGTAATCCACTTTTTTATGCATTTGCACATTGAGGTGGCTCACATTTTAAGACATTTTTCTAGGTACTTTGTTGGTAAACTTGTTTCTTTGATACACCAAGCTGCTTCAACTCCATAAATCCAACCTCCCTCGCACAAACATCTCTGTCTCCAACGACAAAGTGGAGCGTTTCCTTCCAATCGAATCCACATGCAAAACTCATCAACCTCCCTAAAACAGACATTTCCACTCCACCTTGTCACTTTAAATACGCTCACAATTTCTCTCTCTCATGTCTATTTGCTGTTTCTGATGGATTTTGGCAAATGGGCTGCAAAAATCTGCACTAGGAAAGTTGAAAGTTGACATCACGTTGAAACCAAAATCACCGAGAGCTACAAGTAAATGCAAACCCATGGTTCGTGACGCTCCTTCGTTTTTTGCATGAAAAATATCCTACACATAAAATGTAATTTGATAACCGTGCAAAGATATTCGTTTCAAGTTGAATGGAAAATGAGAAAAGAATCTCTCGCCATTTCAGGTTCTCCTTTAGAGAGAGATTTTTGAGGAGTTGGATTTCAAAACGAATACTTCACATATCGCAGCCTCCACAAATCCTGCGCGAATGCTCCCCGCTCGAAAGTTGGTTGAACACTGAAAACATGAAGTGAGGAAAGCACTAAAAAGTTGTGGGCTTGACATGACCAACCCAAATGCATAGACTTGCCAGCCAAAAGATTTTGAGAATCACTCCGTCTTCAACGGAGGAAAAGGGGGAAGATCCGAGGAAAGGGATAAAGGTCCGTGTTTTTTCTTGATGTTTGTTTGCATGCACTTTAAATACCACCTCGATATGTACACATACGAAGTTTGTGTGAACTCTTTCTTCCTGTTCTGAAAGAATCTTTATTCGCCCTCTGTTCATGTGTGAAGAAACGCTCCTGATATTTTTATTTACCTTCTGTTTCAAGTTCTGAGATGCATCTCTCCCTTATCCTCTGACACATAATGCACACTTTATAGAGTTCATCTTTGTGTGCACTCCACTTTTAGTTGATATACATATTTTTTGGCTTGTGGTACATGGTGTAATGTTTCATCCCTGTCACATAGAGAACCAAACTCTGACAACTATCTTTTAGATGAGAAAATGGGTGAAAGAACAGAGAGACAAGGAGGAGGAGATGGATGGTAGGAAAACATGAATGTCTTGTTCATATGAAATTCTAAGGGTTTTGGAATGTGTGTGTCTACCAGAAAAGAATCTCTGTAACAGATCTAACATTTTTATATTAGCAATAAATAGTGAGAGTACGTATTTGTTTTGTACTGCAATACACGTTACTCACACATTAACTGCAAAACCAACAACGACACAAAATACAAATAATACCTATAAATATATAAGGAATGTTGGTATATTTTTGTGGTTTATGTAGGTACATAATATTAGGTATTATGTTGTGTTCTGAGTGATAGAGGAGGGTGCAAAACTCATTTCAAAGAATTTAAATCAGAGCGTAATGTTATTATGCTTGTGTGTCATGGCGTAGTTAATGGTCGCAGCAAGTCTGAGATGATGTCGACGAGATCCGTATATATATTTGGATGATGGAGTATTTTTTTGGAGAGAGTATAAGTAATGTGTTTTCACATGAGAAATAAGTTAGATGATAGACACATGCCGCCAGAGAGAGAGGGCAAAAAATCCTGTTACATTTTTTACACGTATTTGTGCATGTACTCCTTATTGGTTTGATTATGACGAGACAGGGATTTGAAAAAATAACTGTTTTGCTTCTTCAACTTTTACTCAACTTGTCCTTTACACATCAGTCAGAGCAGGCCATAAGGCCACCAAAGACAGAGGCTTTCATTTGCTTTTATATATTGCTTTGCAAATGTCATCATCAAAGTCATGAAATTCATTGAACTGTATGTGTGTGTCGTGCTTCTTACCTTTTTTGTACATATAAAAACTTATATTTATGCCTTTGTATAAAAAAATATGGCTTTATATACGCTATAGAATGGTAGAGAAGTGGGGCTGTGATGACTTTTTGAAACTTTGAAAAATGAAAGATTGAAAGAATCGCATAGTCTCTGATTATGGTGCATATACGCTCCTCCACACTCATCCATAACGTACAATTTAAACGAGTCCTTATGTCTGTTGTGTGGGTGGGTTTTTTGTCGCGTCGCCAGATTTTCGAATGAAGTCATGAGATTGCTGAAGTGAAATACATAAAACTTGCATGATAAACTCCCTTTGAAATAAAACTTGCTCAAAGAGGAACGCACATAACCTTGTGATACATCCATACAGCTTGATTTTCTCCTTTACCTAGAGAGCCAGATACAATCCAATAAAAGTTGTGCTCCCAAAAAGCACAGCCCTTTTGATGGCCGAAGAGAGGAGAAGGCGGAAGGAAGTTGAAAGCTTTTTAAGCAGGCTGTAGCCATACGGTGGCAAACAGGATTCTTTTGAAGAAGCATAATATTTTAAAGGGTCACATCATCAGTAAGGATTAGGCTGTAAGTGTGAACATCGCGGAGCATACAACATCGTCTTCATGTTCAGCTACAAGGATCACAAGAGGAAGACTCAGTCAAGGTTCAAGATTACGAGTGTAGATATGAAAAGTAGGAAGACAGCTTGAGATGCCATCATCATCATCGTTTCAGGGAGTTTTTCTCAAGTTTTACTCGTATGCACGTGATGCCATGTAAGCGTAACCGGACAAGTCACGCTATGACAGATAAACTAACACAAACACATCCAGAGCATCTCTGGATATGGGAAAAAGGCTTAAGACTAATTGTCAGAGCACACTCTCTCGATCTCCCGAGTTGCTCAACACAAAAAGCCATAATCTTGTGTGGAACACATAACACACATCCTCTTTCTTGGAAATAAATGGTGAACTGTTTTAAAGGATTTTGTGGCCAATCCACTCCTTCCAATAAGTACACACAAGCGTATAAAATGTGTATCCAAACGTTTTTTGGAATTGCCGTAGAGGAATATAAGGGGTTGTCTTGTGACAATGCTAAATGTATAGTTGCACCCTACTTCAAACGTCTTTCTTGTGGAGAGACAACATGAAAGATTTTTAATGGAAGGGGGAATGCGTTATCTGGAAAAACTTTTAAAACCTTTTTGTGCCTCGTGTGTGTGCGTGGAGCACACGGCTTCTGTGTGTATGACGCTTTTTTGGCATGTTTTATGTGTGTGTTCTGGCTTAAGAAAATATAAATGTAACTGTGTATAGCCTTGACATTGCCATTAATTCACTTCAGCTCAGAGTCAGAAGAGGAGATAATGGCTTTTGTTAAAGGATGGTTATTTGAGCTGTGCCGAGATCGAGTTCTTAAGAGAGAATATGAGAGGAGCAGGCTGTCATAAAGTATGCTCGCAACTTGCAAACCGATTGTGAGCTTATGTAAAATGGATGAGCGATGTAGGTATATATGATCCAGCTTGACTTATCTTCAAAAATAGATTTATTGAGCTTTCAATACACCGGCATGATCATCAAAGTTTCAAAATATGGCAGAGAGAACGTCTGTTACTGGGATGTTTGGTGGAAAATGTGTTTCTACATTAAGGCACAAAGGACTATGAGGAAAATGCTGGCAAACGGAAGGATCCACATGAATCGAGAGAAGATGTATATTTAAGGAGACGCTTTTGCCTACTTTGGGCCGTAAATCTTTCACTGGCACATTAATTACGAGGGGGTAAAGGGTTGGTATTACTGTGTCTGTGATGAAGCTTAAGTAAGTAAGAATACCTTGAACATACGCTTGTCAATGTATATGTGCTTAGTAAGAACCCCCACTAGAATATCATGGAGTGACGAAATCTCTCGTAGATCAACATGAAAATGTAATCTCTACATTTATTTAACAATTATCACTCGAATAGATACACATAATTTCGTATAATCATTTTGTAACGGAGATATCGACGAGTTTCCGTAAATGGCATTCATAAACAAAGTAAAGAAACGTGTAAGCGGTTTGACACAGGTTTCTACACAATGACACTTCAGTTGACAGGAGTCAAGTTTTTCTGCATTTTATGGCAGGCAGCGCGGGTGATGTAAATATAAGGTAACAATAATTAACTTAGGATTTGCACCAGGCCACTTCCCAAACTTGCTGCTTGTAACGTCTGAAGGCACAATAAAACGGTGATTCATCATCACGGTACACAGGAAGCGTGGCAGGTGACATACGAATGTCTACATTAAAATTGCGAGGGAGTTCATAAACTCGTCATCGTCATGTTATCTATCGGGTATAATGGCTAGAATCTATACTACATCGGCACTACAAGATTGAATTGACACGTTTAGATCATTAATTACAAGTTCTTAAATATCTAGCTGATTGACACAATCCTCCCATAGTTCGTTGAAATTGCTACCACATCCAAAGGCAATTCACGCGTATACTTCCCTAATGTTTAAGTAATACGAATAGCTGATCGTTGATTCCGTGATTATAAAAAGTATAGTAAAACTTGATAGTGATGATGCGGTAGTGTAGTAATACATTCGGTTTGTTATGAGCTTGTCTTATGGGATTAGTCCATTCCCAAAAACGGATGGATTGAAATGCTTGCAACAAACTAATAACTGCTACAGTTGATTGTTAAAACCAAGTACACAGCAAAATAGAAATGCAAAATTTTCACCCACTAAATCCGAAGAATAACTACAGAAAAGATGTTTTTGTATTCATGGTACACTGGTTAAACTCAGTTTTGATTTACACTACAGGAACAATCTAACTCAGTCTGACGGTGATTTGCACAAGTTACGCTATTTCCACGGTGGTGAGTGCGTCTCGTTCCGTTCTGAAGTCGTACTCAAACTGTCGAATTCACAATAATTGTAAATCATTATTTTACTACTCATCCCCAATGCAGTGATACTTATAGTGATTAACGCACCTGATTGTCCAAATCGTATTGAGATTTTACATTCACTCTTGAGCCCCTTCGACCCTGATCTCCCCGAATCTATAGAAATCACAATTATATTATTTTCCGTAAAAAGGCTGTCAGAATTGACTCAATACGGAACAAGATGTAGAATTTGTCTTACATTGCTTCTGCAGTGTCGTAGATCTTCTCTTAGCACAAATGGAATCCCATCCAGACCACTGAGTTGTGTGAGCGTACCGGTGTTAGAAGCACATTTTTGAAGTGTCACTCCAGGGTAGGCTGGAGATGGGGAAAAATTATGGACGGGGGATGCATTTGAGCTATTGTAATTACTGGCGGACAAAGGATAACCGATTCCATTATTTGCCCGTCCTGCATGTGGCGAGCCCGAAGAATTTTCATCTGAAGCAAACACCGAAATCAGTTAAATGTTCAAAAATAAAGAATATATAGAAGTCTGCCCAGGTCAAATTCACTTACTAAGTGAAAGATTTCCCATGCTGTCATTCAGTTTTGGATACATCGCTGGTCCGGGGAGTATTCTATTAAAAAATTAGTTGCTAATAAAACTCAGTTTCAATTAATGCTTGTTTGCAAACTACAAAATCTTCACTGAAACGCGTCAGACTCACCCATAGGAAAGGCCAGGAGTTGAAAGTCTCGTCAGAGCGGAGATCTTGCGAACACAAAAGTGCATTCCATTGATATCTCCGATCGGATCATATCCATCCGGTGGATTCCTCAATTTACTTAAAATTATAATATCTACAATGGAATCAGAATTGCTCCTGAAGTGAGCCATCTTGTAGCAAATCTGCTTCTTTTTGATTGCCTTCTGACTAGTGTCGGAGGTCTGCGCAATGATTGAATATCCTTCGGGGGGAAGCTCCTTCTCGTGTAGGAATTGTACCGCCTCCACAACATGTTCCGGTCGTCCTTGGGATTTTGACACGCACATATACCGCGTGATCCTTTTCCCGAAGAAACCATCTTTCCACAGGTCAGCGTCTGCTTCCAGGTCGTGTGTCCTTACAATCTGCTCATACAACAACACACAAAACCATTAAAGATTTCTTCTAAAACCTATCATAAAATTCAATTTATAAGCAGACTTGCTCATCAAAACGTACAGGTGTGTATCCAAGAGGGCATTTCGTGACATCTTCCACGACACACAGGGCCGTCACAGAACGCAGTTCCGGATTATATGAGAACATGACGAAGATTTCCTGGGACGAAAAATCCTTGTCAAATGTCCCTATCTGTTATCCTATCACTAAACAAAGCCTTGCAATCCAAGTTGTTCCTTAGATTGAGATGTGAAGATGTAGAGTCCGCAGGATGTCATCTGTTCAACACTGAAATACAGTAACAACATAATTAGACATTACTGATTGTCACACCAGTCAGGGCATGCTAACTTTAATATACCAATTTAATGGGAAAGGTCACAATTCGCAAATTCAGCATACGAGCCTGCGTGTCGTCTACGAGTTGCTATTAGGAAATACAAATTTTTACTTACACATTTTGCTCCACGAGAGAATACTTCTAACTCCGGCAACTTCACACCTTATTACACTCCTAAAAATCACTTAACACTGGCACACAAAGGCGATTATTACTGTCCTCCCGTTTCTCTTCTATTCCATACAGATGTTGGAATTGTGATTCATCATCACCATCCAGACTTAGAGATAGCTTGAGGAATTAATGAGATTTTTATCATTCATTAATACATTTTATCGTTAGGTCCTGGTACATGCTCGAGATAAGAGTTCACTTCGGATATAAACCTCAAATTAGCCTGAGTTATTGCAGCGATCAAATATAACACTTCCACACTTTTCCACTTTTGAGCAGGATATAAAAATTATGTAGGCCAACTTATTGCATCCAGAGCACGTCAATGTTTTTGGACAATAAACAGTTAGAGAATCAAATATCCTATTTAAGCACGGACTCTTAAAAGGTCCTCGCTCATGTCTTTTCGTTATGTTTCTCCACACAGCAAAAATATTATGGTAATGAGCAGATGTACAATATACATAAAAAATTGTGATTGTGGCTATGTATACAGAACCAAGAAGTCCGTTGTGCCCAGAGGAATATTTGTATTTGTACACAAAAGAATAATACAAATTGTATACGTATACAAACACAGTACTGTATTTTGTGGAAGTTACGTATTTTGCTCTCGTGCTGATGACTATGTGCACACATCTACAAAGACGTCACATTCTCATAAAGAGCTGTACGAGTAACAAAGTGCCTTTTTGGCTCAGAAAAGGTCGTCACATCACATAGGCTCAAATACGCTGAATTTAATCTGTACATGGAATATGCTCACTTTGCGTGTTTATCCGTAAAACAGTAAAAGTATCTATATATCTCTCGTGTCATCTAAACAGTCCGAAACATATATTTTTGGCATACTCCGAATATATATGCAGAAAGATGATTTTTGCCACTATTTCACTTATATCTCTCATGACACGAGCCGTCTTGTGCGTACAACCCATTAAACACCGATTAAGGCTATGGAGATGTATAACGAGAGAATGAGATGTGATATGTGATGGGTTGGAACTAATGAGAAGGAAATATCATCTTTCACATACTCATTCACTCACCTCTTTTTTATCAGCATACAAACAAAGTAGCTTGGTTTTTATGTGTGATGTATATGTAGTATAACAGATTGCATGTAGCATATCGATGAGTAATCTTTCTCTCTCCGGTGGTCGTTCGGCTTTTTGCAAGTCAGCTGAATTGCGAAGGAGCGAAAGGCTTAAAACACAGTTTTTATTGAATGGAAAAATGTGGATGTAGAATTCCACGTTTATGCGAACGTGTGAGATGATTGTGTGTTTTGTGCGTAGGACAATGTAAAGCAAGTTTAGGAATAAAATGTACTCTTATGTAACGCAGATATGTAGATCATTCATATATGCAAACGTTTTATCAACAAAGGCTGTGTGCATTACAAGTGAAAACAAACAAAGGAATGTGATAACTTGCGAAGAATTGCAGAGATTTGCTCGGAGTGTTTCGCAGATTATTTGTGTCACAGGAAAGTGTGATATGGAGTTTGAGTTGAAGGATATGTGCACATATTACGATAAGCGATCATCGAGTTATTATAGTGGTCTGCAAAGGCTAGAGACATTCACCTAGTAAATTTGACATGGTGGTTGGTTTTGGTTTAAACTATTGAAATGATCTCGGTGAATGTCCATTTCTGATACATCTACTATGATACGCGAACACGTTACGTTATCTGAATGATATTTGCTGAAGGCATTCATTGAGTTGGTATAACCTTTTCTAGTCACATATTGTTCTGAATAGTGTGAGTTTTAGTATCGGGTTTAGGTAGCTTAGAATATCATACTGATGACTTATCCTTGACACCTTGAAATGTTCATTTCTGGAGACTGAGACTGGAAAATGAGTGGCGTTTACATTTAAGGTACAAGTTATCTATGTAAAAATATTTGTAAATGATTATTCAGCATTAAATTGTGCGTGGATCATGCATATCAAAGAAACTGTTTGTGTTATGTGTGGGTATTGTAAATTGTAGATTATTGGAACGAGCTAAATTTGAATGTGTTCATTATTCCTATGTGGAGTGTGCACATCGGGAGGTCCAGACTTGGGAGTGAAACTTTGCTAACGAATAAGGTAAGTTATTTACAATTGTTTATAATTATTTATACAATTATTTCATATAATCAGGTAAAAAATTCACACATACTTTTAGCTTCAATTCTTAGCTCTAGATTTGCCACTTTTTGCATACACATACATTGGATGCATACAGTTTACAACAATTCCAGGCATGTAGGTACATTTACGCCAGAATGGTTTATTTTGCTGTATACAGTATACACGTCCTTCAGTAGATCTGATGATATTATGGATTTCCTGAATTTGGTACTCCATAGAACTTTTGCTGATATGAGATAACGGAAATGTTGAACACGGCGGACAGCGAGCGAGGGTGTGAACGGCCACATCATACTTACTATAATCCTGTTGCGATTAACGCTTAACGCGATTATAGACGGTAATTGCCGTGATTAAAAATTGAATAATAGAGATTGTGCCAGTTTCAATGGTATAGTAGCAAATGTCAAAGTTCATGGGTTATGAGGATAAACCTACCATTTTATAAGAAGTACTCTTCGTGCTTTTGACTGTTTGTTCATTTAGCTCAAAAAGTTCATGAATGCTGGTCTATTTAGTAATCTACTTTATGATCATATATTACATCATATACTACCTTGAACTACAAAATGCGATATGTTATAGTTTAGTTACGTAGAATTTGACATCACACAATTCATGAATCCATAATGAACTATAAGGTTATAATCTCGTCACAAAAATGCGGCTTCAACGCATAACAACCTATGGAAATGAGTTAAACTGTATCCACCAAATCTATCTCCAGCCCTTTTTACTACGATGTATACATTACATACATATATATAGGTATCGTTACGTATATACATCATTGTAAGTACTAGTAGTTTGAAGTACTTACCTAAATAGCGTAGCACTATATCATGCTCGTGACTCATGAGGCTTACGGAAGATGCTAAGGGTTAGACTTTTATCACGCTTAACATTACAAACATTTTAATCTACCAAGACTGATAGTCAGTTTATTTCATCAATCCCTCGTAGATGCTCGAGGATGAGTAATGAGTTCTTGGAAAATTCTTGCTTCAGTTTCAGTCGCTTACAATTGATTAAGAAGCATGTACAAAAGTACGAACGCGAAGAAAGCCTAGCTCATAGCTCATAATCCATACGCTATTTCACAGATCGAACGAAGTGATTTTTGTTTATGTACAATATAGAACAAATTTTAAGTGGACTTGGTGTATTAGTAGTTTAGCAGTCATTTGTCATACTGAATAGTACGCACATACATACCTACTATTAATCTTAAATATTTATATTACTGACAATAAAGAATTTTGGCATAGGATACTGCTTGCGTGACTATAATCGCTGCGATTACACCGAAGTTGACGAGAAATAAGTGATTATTACTAATACAAGCGGCAGTATAAAGGTATGATTAGCAACGTCAGAGAAATCATTCAAACTTAAAATAAATACATAATGCATATTGTTTGTTATATAAAGGATAAGAGTTTTACAATCGAGTCATAATAATCTGATTTTTTTTCATATAGTTTTCTGTTTCTTTCCCAGTGAATGGCCATCAACAGTTTACGACTTCAGTTGCGATCCATAGCTCCCCTACTTCAGATCGTGTGTCCCAACATCACCAGCCTCTCTACCAGACGTTTTACCATGTCTGCCGCTACGTCGGTAGAGGCAAACACGATTCTCCTTCAGAAATGTGTGGAAGAAAACTATGAGGTAAGCTACACCTCGTAAGTAATCATGAATTCTTTGAACTTTTTGAGTAGCAAAACACTATTCTTTTTCAGAACGCTGTGAAAACACTCAATACACTTCAGTCCAACTCTCAAACTTTGGCCAAGGCTCGTCAAACTCAAGATGCGAATAAAGCAGCTCAGAAAAGTCTTGTGGATACTGTCGTTGCAATTGAGGAGCTGGGATTAAGCTTAGATGCCATAGACGCTTTAAACATTGTCCACGTTGCTGGAACAAAGGGGAAAGGGATGACATGTGCTTTCACCGAGTCTATTCTTCGTCACGCTGGATTGAAAACGGGATTCTTTTCATCTCCTCATTTAACCGAAGTCCGAGAGCGAATTCGCATTAATGGAAGACCTCTGAGTACACATTCATTTGCGAAGCACTTCTTCACAGTGTATCATCGTCTGAAACACTTGAAGGAACCAAATGCGCCGTGCGAGATGCCTCATTACTTTCGCTTCCTCATGTGCATGGCTTTCCACACTTTCATCGAGGAGAAAGTCGATGCGGTTGTTCTGGAGGTTGGAATAGGTGGACTATATGATTCAACAAATTTCATCAGGTAGGATGAAGACCATATTTTCAATTTTGCATACTTATCATAGGCGTAACTCTTTAAAATAATTTAATAAGGAAACCTGTGGTCGTCGGCATTTCAACGCTTGGAATGGAACATCAGAGTTTACTTGGAAATACATTGGAGGAAATAGCAGTTCAGAAAGCTGGTATAATGAAGTCTGGAGTTCCTGCATATACAACTGCCACTCATCCACCTCACATTTTGGAAGTACTACAGTCATGTGCAGCAAACGCTAAAGTAATTTTATGCATTGAATTAAGGTGCAGTTTTACAAAATTGTGCTTCTATATTTTATTAATTAGTTGCATTCTTGACAGTGCCCGTTACACACAGTCCCTCCATTGGATGAATTCCCTATTAATTTAGGAGTAGACGATGGACTAGTTTCAAGAAGGAACGCTGGCTTGGCTGTGATATCTTGCCAATGAGCTTTTACTGAGAACTCATTCAGAAGTTTTCGGCACTTCTGAATCACTCAATCGTATTGCTTCAGCAGCCGAACTGCCATTTTCTTTGCCAGCGAGTCTTCTGCCGTTTCACGTTCAAGGACTTCAATCAACAAAATGGGATGGTAGATTTCAGGTAAACCATATATAGTAGAAAAAATATTTAAGATATTGTAACATTTGCAACGCCAAACGAGGTGAGTATTTTACTAGACGATTTTAACCACTTTAGGTATTCCGGGCGTCAGAAAACCTTACGTACTTCATCGATGGAGCGCATACCATTGAAAGTACAAAGATTGCTCTAAGATGGTTCAAAGAAGTTTCGCGTAAATTCTCAAAGCGCATCCTTGTGTTTAATGTGACTGGAGGAAGATCGGCATCTGAATTTTTGGAACTTTTAACCAAAGACAACCTGTTTGATATTGCAATTTTTTGCCCTATCGTAGCTTACTCCACCAAAGCAACCCCAGGTAAAAAGACAAAACTACCACTGCTTTAGAGAAGGATGGATGACTGTCGGTTACTCATGCTTGGGCTCGATTTTTTAGATAACTGGTCAGCTCTGAATGTTGGAAAAGACCACATGGAAGAGTGCAGACTGATGCTTGACACCCTAGAGAGACTGACACCAACTGTTAAAGGCATCGCTTGTGAAAGTGTCGAATCTACAATTAACTATATTGAAGTACTTGCGGCCAAGAAATTATCAAATGGAACGTCGGATGAGAGTCCATGTAACGGCCTAGCAAGTGTTCTGATAACCGGATCATTACACCTTGTTGGCACTTTCTTATCAGTGTTGGATCCAACAAGAAATGACGACTGACAATCGGGATAAAAAGTGTACAAGAAGAATACTGTACATTGTATTTTATAAATGCGTTTTTTATTGAAGAGAGCGGATTTAAAAAGTCAATTTCACGTTTAAATGCGAAAGAAATTGAAGAGAGAGCTTAAAAAAGTTACTTATTACAAATGCACCAATTCAGACAAGATCGATTGTCAATAAAGCTATTTTGTCATTGAACTAGTTAGGCTTCTGAATCTGCATCATTTTCAGAATATGCTCCAGCTCTGCTACCTCCAGCACTAGTGTCTTTTTCCATAACCTGTGAGATTCATAATAACCTTAAATTTCCAGAACTTAACCCTTAGTGATAATTAAACCGAATTGTGTCCACTTACACCTGATTGCTGATAATATTCTAAAGAGTGTTCAGAGGTGTATCCTTCTGGCAAATCGGTATCCTCGTCAGAATAGACAAGATCGATTGTCAATAAAGCTATTTTGTCATTGAACTAGTTAGGCTTCTGAATCTGCATCATTTTCAGAATATGCACCAGCTCTGCTACCTCCTGCACTAGTGTCCTTTTCCATAACCTGTGAGATTCATAATAACCTTAAATTCCCAGAACTTAACCAACACTGATTATTAAACCGAATTGTGCCCACTTACACCTGATTGCTGATAATATTCTAAAGAGTGTTCAGAGGTGTATCCTTCTGGCAAATCGGTATCCTCGTCAGAATAATCTATCAAATAAAGAATTTTAAACGTTAGACAAACTATTTGGTTTAATACTAAGCGAAACAAAAAACGAAAATATTTCAAAATCTTACCGTCGTCAGTTAACGGTCCATACGAACCTCGTACTTTCAGCACCATTTGTGCTAAATCAGTAAAATTATATGTCCCACTGGTTGGTCTTTCAAATCTTTTCTTTGGCACAGACGTAACTTTATGCAGTAACTGCTGCTGCTGAGAGAGGCTGCCCCAGGATGTGAGTGGGAGAATTGCTCCACCTTTCATCATTCCATCAAAGTAGGTTTTTCCGTGATGATACCCAACATCCTGCAAATTGTCACAATAAAATCTTTCGTAATATGGTTTAGTTCATGAGTTTCTGTAAAAATTTAGTTAACTGCCGTTGGTTTTGATTAGCGCAAGCGTTACCTTGATCTCATCAAAGCTTCCAAACTGTAAAGTCTTGTATTTGTCAATAGGAGGCCTAATGTAGTGACAATAGTCACTGTTACGAACTTCCTCCAACTGTCGGACACAGGAGACGTAGGCCAACCTTGATTGAATGTCGGGCAAATTTGGAACCTTTACAGTTGTTGATCTAAAATGACTCGTCCATCTTTGACTCCACCTTTCATCATTCCATCAAAGTAGGTTTTTCCGTGATGATACCCAACATCCTGCAAATTGTCACAATAAAATCTTACGTAATATGGTTTAGTTCATGCACTTCTGCTAACTGCCGTTAGTTTTTACTAGCGAAAACATTACGCTCTCATTACGTCCGCTAAAATTAAGCAAATTTTCATAAGCACACTCAAATGCTTCTACGTTCCATGCCCAACGCACTAGCTACTTTATCAATCACAACGAGATACAATGATTCGGTATATTATGTAATTGATTTTGGAGCACTGCCTACGTGGAGTCTACAAATGGTTAGCAATAAATTAAAATAATAAAGTTAAGTGAACCTCCAATCATATCTGAGTACACTCCATCAAGGAGAAGATGACCATCC
>JAHZMW010002774.1:0-11609 GCA_027743745.1 Alloscopus bannaensis
GAGAGTCCCGTCTATTAGTCATAGGGCAATTAAAATCATGACCAGAAATTGGCTAGTTTGATAATGTTGTGAATTGCGTAATTAAAATTACGTCGTATAGGGAATGATGTTAAAAGTACGGAAACAAAGATGAGGGAGCCTCCAGCAATCCATGCGATTTGCGTGATCGTCCTTAATGGCGTAAGACAAGTAATGCTATATTCCCACTATGTGTTTTAACAACTTTATCAACATTACTTTTTCATTTCCCAATAGAGTCTCTAAAAACGTAGTCGCGTTTCAGCCACTCTAGGACACACCGCAGTAGACAACTTAACAGCGATTACGTTGTAGTTTCGTAGAGCCTGCTTGCCTTGAAAATCCAAGTTCAAAAATCCGATGTTTTTTTTAGATGTGCATGTAAGTTTGGCGTGGGATATATAATACTATACTTACGTAAGCTTGGAAAGTATAGTGTGCAGTTCTTAAGTGAAACCTAGTACACAAAACCATGAATCCACCCAGACAAACTGAACTCTCTCTCTCTGCAGAGAGAGGAGAATGGAAACATGAAGGAGCGAGTGGAGTAGAGCGCAGAAAGGAGAGGCATTGTTGACGAAATGTCGGACCGGGAGAAGATTCGTAATTAATGGATTTCAGCTGTCTGTCAGCAGAGAGTCGCATAGTGATTGATGAATGCTGGGTCCCGCTTTACTTAAACTAGTTCCGGTCTTTCCTTGTTACCCGGTTTAGTGGAGTAAAAGACGAGCAAATACATGGAGGAAAGTTATATTCATATCGAGCTCAGTTCACTAGCTTTGCACAAGTGTATATCAAAAAGTAGAAGAGAGAGTGGATTTTTGTTGAGAGACACAGAAAAAAGAATACTGGATAGATCAAAAAGAAAGCCTCAAGCCAGAAAGATGTATCCAGGAAAAGCAAAGCCAAAACCCGAACTCTCTCTGCGTGTGTGTTTAGTTTGAGGTTTCAGTTGAAAAACGGAGGAAGTTAGATACATGATGTGATAGGGCAACTTGCTTCCTCTTTTCCTCAGACTTGTCTAACAGATGGAGAAAGAGTGTATGGTTATTCCATACACCGGGCATTTATCCATTAGTGCACTCTGCCGCAATTCTGTGATCCACAGACTGGATTATCTTTCGCCGATGATAGCATTCACTGAATGTGATTCATTGAATCCTACATTTACACATAACAATGTGAATACTTAAAGACATGCTCCATCGTGCCTACGAAGGAACACATCCATACAACTTTCAATCCTGCTTGGAACTATTAAAATATGTAACATTACCGTGTTAAATAGTAGGTGCTTGTTCATAATAATCTTTTCAGTAGAATTAGCATTAATTAGAACACTTACACATAAAAAGTAGCCTTAAGACTAAAAACGCTCGTGAGAGGGGTGTAACGAGGAGTTTTTTTTAATTTTCTGCATACAATTAGGTATCAGTGTGTGCAATGTGCATGCACATAACATAGAATGAAAATAGAGAACCTGCTCCGCCATAATCCAACTCGTAGAACATGAAGCCAAGCCACAGTCCCACCCACAGACGTCAAAAATCTGTCACTCCGTCTTGTTATGGTCGGCCATAGCCATGATTGTTGTTCTTCTTCTCAGCATGCATAAATATGCATGCCTTTCTGATTCATGTTGAACTAGATGAGTGTAGCAAAGGGCATGTGATGCTGTATTAGATTGCAGGAAGGGATTACACAAAAGCTTGAGTATTCCAATGGGGAAGATATGTGCATGTTATACTAATTACTTTATTTGTCATTTCTCATTACAACAATCCCGTTAAGAGTGCATTTAGTGGTATTACAGTGGCCGTCAATTAGTTCCAGTGTGTGATGTACATAAATCTTTGCTAAAATTATTTAGCAGCGCTTAAAAATTAAGTTTTCGGCCGTTACCCGTTAAATAGTGGACGAAAGAAATTAGACGTTCAGAAATAAAATATTACAATACTTTTTAGTCAGTATTTTTGGCATTATTTTACAAGAATATACAAAAGAAAATTTGCTGGCGGTTGAAATACTACAAAATACAACTTCATCTTACTGGAGGATTAACAGAACAAAGCATAGTCTATCATTGTACAAGTCAAATGAAATTATTACCTTCGATAATATACCAATACATCCTATTTCACGTTGTAAAATGTCACCGATTTCCGCTTTAAATATGACGTCGTCACCACAAAAACTTGGAAACCACATCACTATTTTCACAAAACAGGTACGAGAGGTGTATGTATGAAAAGTGAATTTAACTTAGATAGCCACTCATACTCAATTTCTATGATCGTTGCGGAATCCTATTTTATTAACACTGATTTCTATATATCTCATATTTGGTTGAGACTAACTATTTTTTTAAATTAAAAACTCGCACAATCACACCACATACAAACAAATATGAACTATGCATTTTATGTTTAGATAATTTACATTTTTAATAAATTCTCAATATACTGAATTTGGTACTTGACTAAAAAAGATTCATTCGACTAGCCCGACTTCCTTGCATCACCTCCAAGCTTCTCTACAACACTAATGAAAGCTGCTCTAATTTCTCGACATCCTTCTCCAACACGGCAATAATATCGTCGGCTCACTAACTTTCTATCTATTGAAATTTGGAATCTTTATTACATGAAAAGTGGAGCAGCTTTTCTGCTCTGGTTAACTATTGTTTAGCATTATGCACACACCATACCTAAATATGCACACTTATGACTTAAGAAAAAGGCACAACTCCCACTTGTTTTATGTATCTCCACATTTTCCTTATTTACTGGAATTTTCCTTGAAGATTTTACGACGGGTGCACTAAAAATCTTTTGTGATTCCATCCCTTACACTCACCGACGGAGTTCGGTGTAACGAGAAGTATATTTATGACTGTGAGTAAATTACACCCTTGAACACTCAAGGTTGCAGTAACGACCTACCAGAATTGTCCCAAAAGGTGTTGGAACACAAACATTTATACAAATTGGAGTGACGCTCTCTGTTGACGGTCAACATGTCATAAAACTGTAACAGCAAACTGATTAATTACACTTAAAGTCATAATATACATTGAACAAAGATGGAAGGAAGACGAAAAATGAAAGTGAAATGACTGGAATGCAAAAAAAAAGTTGTGAGATATTTTCAGTACAAAAACAGATGAATGAAAAATGATCCAAGTTATAATTAAACGGAAGCAATTATGGTACATGCACAAAAGTGAGCAAACGGCAAACACAAGAAGTCATCGGTGGCTCAGAAATATTTTACAGGTTCTCCCACTTCTGTCCAAAGTGACGTATTATGTCCATCTCCCATCCTCATCTTCAAACTTTGTCGTAATTGCATCAACGGAGCTCACCTCAGGACGACAATCTTCCAAGTAGTCACCCTTTATTCTGCTACCCCTTGTGAAGGTGTGCTGCTGTTGCCCCTCAACCACAACAGCCTCACTTGGAGCGCCACCAAAGTCATTTGGATTGAGTCGTTGATGCTGTTGTGGTTGGCCTATGAAGCCAGTGTAATGATGAAAGAATGGATGATGTTGTGAAGACGGCACTTGTCCCAAGTGATGAGCTTTATCGTCCTCATGTTGCTGGTCGTCTTTTCCGCTCTGGATGCTGTGGCACAGTTGTCCACCTCCAGGAACACCAAATGGATGCTGGAGCTGCTCCTGCTTCTGGCTGCTGAGTTGTTGATGACGCTGATGCTGTTGATGTACGAGGAGTGAGTGGTTTTGCTGAGTGACAGTTGGATTAGGTGAGCTGAGCCCAATATTACCCGAGAACGGGATAAGTCCTCCCAGTACTCCGCTGGTTTCCCCGGGCACAGATTTATGCTCGAGGGGTCACCTAAGTCATATAAATTATATGAAACATGAATTTTAATTCTAAAATAAACAATTATCTACCTCCACCTCTCATATGTAACATGCATCGTAGAGGTTGTAAGAAAACCATTAATTTCACAGCTCAAACAATTAAACACACTTCCCCAATGCCTCTGTATGCTCATACCACTCATCTACATACTAATTTCTCCGTTTGAACATTGAAATGCAATGTTCACTTCGCTCGTGATATGCATCTACATCGAAACACGCTTACCACCACAACATCCTCACACAATGACGAAACGAGAAATTCCTAACAAATAATCAGCTAGAATCTTTCTCAGATGAAAAATTGGGTGTTACAACCATTGTAAAAATACGAAGGTTTCACAGCAAAAAAACAACAAGGACGAGGGGAGAGAGAATGAGTGTGGCAAAATAAATATTTTTTTCTCTTCAAAAGGGTTAAAAAAATTTTATCGTATGATTGTCTAATGATATGTAGTGTACACACAATATGCTCCTCACCGGTCAGCCCAGGTATGGGGTCTTCTAAACACTTACTAAAAAGCACTCCTTCGTGGGACGCGGAGGCTCCTGACAAGCATTTGTATGTTACATGGAAAGCTCATGTCTCGAGAAAATTTATAGTACGATGATGATGAAGCTTTTGGACTCGATTTCATGAAGAAATGTGTGCCCTACCTCAATATTCAAGAGAAGATGATATAATACACTATATCATACCTTTGCGAGGTGATACTTGCACTTGAATTATTTTTTTACGTATTCACTCCGCTCTGCCGCATTTCTTTCCAGTTAAGTAATCATATCACCGGGAGAGAAACACTTCCTCTCCTTGAATTTCTCTGTGACGGAGGAACCTAAGGTCCGTCAAGATTTTATCCTTATCTCATTTCCACTTCTCAAAAGTGACACAAACAACAGGTTTCAACCTTACGCGTACACATGAAACTTGCCCAAAAACGTGAGTGTTATAAAGAAGACAATATATACATAGGTATTATACTTGCATTTAAATAAACAATGCCGAGAGTATGTATTGAATCACACTTTGCTTTTCCTTTAAAATTCTGGTCAAAATGTGCCTAAACGTAAGCTTCTGCGAGAGTGCAATGCATTGTGTAATGCTATAGTCCATCATGCTAAAGTGTTCATTGTACAGATTACATTACATTGCCTTCATAAAAGTTTCACCAGCTCTGAGCCACACACAACGACTCGTGTGTTTTTCCTCACTGACAAAATAGCACCCCAACTTCTTGGGTGATACACACGTAATCGTGAATGTAAAAATAAAACTTGTCCTTCGCATATACTCGAATACAAAATAGGTAGGTAACCAAAATGTGTACATATCCGTGTTGGTAGCGCATATTCGACATGAGTCCAGAAATTAAAGCTGAACTGACGTACAAAAATGAGGAACCGCTCGAATCCTTCTTTTCTCAGCCATTTATTTGCCATAGGTAAAATCACTGTTCATGTTATTTAATCTGGTCTTTTCAATAAATTTTCATATCATTTTTGTGCTTTGTATAATGTAAAATATTTGGGGCAATGTGAAATATGGTTAGCAACTCTACAGATGAAAGTGCAGAGTCCAAAGGGTTGCCTTTTATTTATTCATGATAGACAAAAGTGTGCACTCTCAAACAATGAGCTAGGAAAGGGAGACCGCAGTTGAATTTATGGAAATGAATTTTTAACTCTTTGATACACTACCCTCGACACTGTAAGAGTTGATTTTATGGTTCCCTTTGTATTCTCTGTATATGTAAGTGTAACCGTATTTTGCTTGACGCGAAGTACCTATTTTTTATACGTGGGATGTTGCATAACTAAATTGTATCTACCAGGATTAAATTGAGTAAGCAACTAACAGTAATTTTATATTTGGAATGCAAAGCTGAAGAAAATCAATCACGAGCAAAATCCAAGTAATAAATATTCATACCATAAGACGCTTGCTTCATCCAAGGAAAACTGTCCGAGTACTGGTGATGATTATTACCCCTACCATTCCTATGAAAAGGCGAGGGTGGACTTTCCCCTTCCTTCACTGCCACCACCCCCGAGCGAAAATTTGGAGTCGCAGCAGAAAACCCATCTGGACTCAAGTGCGGAGTTGCCTGCTGCTGCTGCGAACAACTCATAACAGATCCAGAATTGCTGCAACTCTGATTACTGCTGCTACTCCGTCCATTCCCACTCCCACAACGGTCATCGACATCTCCATTCATTGGGAAGAGGGAAGTTGTGGGCGACCCTTGGAGCAGCAGCTCTTGAGGCATCATTCCCAAACTCTCTTTGTTCTCCATCGGTGGACGCTGAGGAAAGCTGGATGAAGCCATTGTTGTGAGGTTGCTCGACTCGTCGTAAATATGACTCGGGTCCAGTTTTTCTCCCCGTTTTGAAGAAAAGAGATGTTGGAGCGAATGATGTCCAGTACCAGCAGCATCATTAGCCTGCTGCTGTTGTTGAGGATAACGATGCTCCTCATCTAGTTGCCCCACATTAGCCACCGTGCCAGGTGACATTTGATGATGATCATTAAGACTTTGCCCTAAAGTCAAAGGTGCAGGGGACGAGCTACTGCTTAAGTTCCCGGACACATTGTCGCCGCCAAGTTGTTGGCTCGCTGTAAGTGACACGGATGGCGAGCCATTACACACCTCATGCCGCTTTATTTGCGGATGATGAGCCTTGCAGTCAGATGGGCCATTAGGAGTTCCGCTCCGAGAGTCTTGGGACTCTTCTTTCTTCAGCGGAGATGGAGATCTCATATTATTGGGTGGACCACCGCCATCTGCTCCTTCTCCACCCGCTTTCCCCACTTTCTCGGGTTTTTCCTCGGCGCACGTTGAGCCAGAGAAGCAGAAATCTGCAATATTAATATTTTATTTTGTAAACTCGAATATAACATGGTTCTTCATCGTTAAGTCATGTAGCACATCAACCAAGAAATATAAATAATATAACTATACTACGTTGAAGGATTGGTATCTACGCTTTAAAATAATGAGGATTTTCATTTTCAAATTTTAAAGGAAATCAAAGTATGACAAGTCTCTCGGCCTTTTTTGTGCGTTTTGACGTCTCCCACGTGCCCCAACTCGTGTAATTACCATCAATTACCAGCTAATGGCTAAATGCTACATTGTTTGAGATGGAGCAGAGCACAAAGGTGTACAATACCTTTAGCGAGTACACTCCAATGATCACCATTGCATTATTGATTGATGAGCAATTCATTTCCTGTGGATCTTCGAAGCAAGAAACTAGTTACAAAACCTATTCTACCTGATCTGACCTGTTATTATGAAAGAGATCACTTCTACCCAACGTATTTCCCTCTCGAGCGTAATCAATCATATTTTTATGCGTTGTGGCCCTCTTTGTTTTAAGCTTTGACCCAACTTACATGTGTTGTTGTTGTTGTTCACCCGAAGGGAATTGGCCAATCCGTCATTTTCCAAATCAGCTCCGAATTGCCGATTGTGCTCATGTTGTTGCTCAAGATGGCCCCCTTGAAACTGCTCATTTCCGTTGGACACTTGAGTGCTGGGAAGGTGATGCTGGTAGCCATAAGCATTGTAATTGATGGAGCCCCCTTGATGACTTAAATGATGACTGTAGTAATTAGCCAAATCGTTAAAAGTGGACGACCAATTGTGTGGCCAGTGTCGCCCCGGTCCTCCGTAAGGGTAATAGCAAAACTCTGAAGGTGGTTGATGAGGTGGACAACCATAGTCGGTGGCCCCAGGGGGGACCATTGGGGTACCTGAGGAGGAGTATGGATTCCCGTTGTTCTCTCCTGAGTTCGTTGTATACGCGGTGTGCATCTTGCTAACGCACAAACACTGCTCTCACAAAACTATAAATGACACGTTCCAAATGACCGAAACGAGTGCTCAAACAATTTGAACAGAAAGTATGACGATTCTACATTCCTGTCTGCGTAACGTCTTCTACATTTAGTTACAAAAAAACTATCATAATCCTCGTAATCGCACTAGAGTCATTAGTGATGATGTGCATGGGCACGCATGCCGTGTTAACTGCACCCACGTCCTGACTAGAAAAGAACAAAGATTGACTCTGACGTTTACGACTTTTTAATTAGAGCATTATCCTTCAAATTTTGCACTTAATCGATTTAACTTCGCAAAACATTCCGGACGACGATCGAGCCTCCTATTTTGTAACTAGTTCACTAAGACACATGGTAATTTTGCATAGACACTGTACGCAAGAGCCCGAAAATTGCGGAGAGACACTTTAAGTAAAATATTTTTATTAGTTCTAAATCACACTTTTATTGCACTTCGATCTACCCCCGAAGTCATTAGTGATGCACATGCTGCTGACTAGAGTTTAGTTTCTCTCCTCTCTCTGTGAAATCCAGCACACGTCTAGCGAATCACAACAAGAAGTGATAATTACCCAAAATGAATCGAGGAGCACTGAGAAATGCATGTGGAAAAATGAATATTTTTGTCGAGTATATTATGATTGTTGAGAATCTGGAAAGAGGAGCACAGAGTATCCCTATAAATTTGTGTGAGATACGTGATGACGACGATGCAATTGTATTATAGAGCTTTTCCAGAAAAAAAGACAGAAGTCGACATTGTGCTCAGAGAGAGGATTGGTAAATTGCATCTGTTTCAGATGACAATATGTGTGTGATTGCATGCGGTGGTGACGATCATCACGATGATTGAGAATCGAAAAAAACGACCTTTTCAGTGTTTTCGATACGAGGCAGTATGACATACGTAGAAAATGAATGTAATGCAGAAAAGTTGGAAGTATTTTAGGGGATTTGCCTTTTTGCCTCTACAAAAATACATAAGAAGGAATCCGCCACACTCCGGAGGGATGTTGGGATGTAAAATAATATCTCCGCTATCTGAAAAAGTTAACTGCTCCAGGCCCTGAAAATGAAACTGTTATCTGGAGAGCCACCTCCCTAAAATTCCATATTTTTTCGGTTCTAACTCATACACTCTCGCATTCAAGAGTAAATAACGTGTCAACGTTTATATGATTGCCAACAGTGTGCCAGAGAGATATATTGGAGGAAGGGATCACTTATCCGATTCAAGCCAGATTTTTATTTTCGCTTCGAAGGAAAAAGGGTCGTCCCTTTATTTTCACCCTCTGTTTTGTCATCATTGTTGCGGCCGACTTTTCGGAAGCAAGCTTGACACACAGGCATCCACTTCCCTCGCAGTGGTGTGCATATGAGGAAGAATATGGACGATGATATTGAGAGCATTCAGATTTTCAATGGGATTGAGTGTGTAATATGATACTATCTGATCAACTACGAGAACAGTGGTAAAGCACCACCTAATTATACAACATAAAAGAGGAATATATGCATGAACTCGTGCTGTGGCGAGGTGTGATTGCGTTTAAAGAATAAAAATATTTCGGGTCGGTGGATAGAGGAAATTGTTCTTTAGGCAAAAAATACACACGTTTGGTATTGTTGGGAGGTTGTGTGTGGAAAAAGAATCTGTGCATTTTGTGAAGGAAATAAAAAAATGAATTCAACTTTTGTATGGGTATAATGTAATGAATGTCATTTTTTTGCAATGTGAAAATAGAACATGTAGAGCTTCTATGGAGTTGTCTGTTTCAAAACATGAACTGGGTGGCTGGAATGGATGTATTAGTATATAGAAGAAGACAATTGTCAAACTATATGTACATACACATACGGAAGAACGGTTGAGGTGCGCGTGCATTTGAGAGTGAGTGAATTTATGTGTAATGTATATTGTATGTGTCTGTTGTCTACGTCTACTCCATCCGAGGTGTGTATGCGTGTCATAAATATAATCCATGTTGAAAACAGGCCCGCTTTTTGTCTCCGGGGGGTAAAGTGTATCTGTTTATTGATGAAGTGAACAAGACGTTTTTCCTTATTCAATTTTCTTCTGTCTTGATGCATGTCTCACGTGAACATTACATGTGCATGTGTTCATCTCTCTTGCTATTCTAACCATTTATTTCACTCCGCAAAAACTGGTTCATTTACGAGAATTGTGTGGTATAAGAAAGTACTAATAAGAATATAATATCCATGAATCGTAGAGCCCAATCATTGGCCACATAAAACTTAGCAAATGTCACGCGGTTATGATTGATCACGAGAATGAACTACAAATAAGAAATCAGAAAATTCTCAGAGCTCTGCAGGACAACAATGCAAGGATATGTGAACCACATCAAAAGTCGAGCTCCGACAGAACGTCATTTCTGCTTCAATAGCGTTCACAACTGACTCAAACTCTTTGTGCATTCTGTCTCCAACTTTTTTCTCTTTTTTCCATTTAGAGTTCCTGCCTTCGTATATAATTTATGAATTATTGGGTTGACAGAGGGAGGATCCATGTGGTACAATGAGCCCACAGATTGACAATTGCGAAACAGAACTGTGAAAGGGAACAGTGAGATAAATGAATCTGTGGTGCACGTACGGGACGCGAGAGATTAAGGCAAATTATGTGATCATACAAAATGCGCAACTAATCATTAAAAATTTCTCTTAAACTAGACTCAGCAATTACGATTCAATTTACAAATAAAAATACAAAAATTGAAAAAAATTCAAACTCAATGATACGTCATAAAGTTCATACCTACCACACATCGTGTCAATCTGTTATTAAGCTTTCTCACAGCACAAAAACGACATGGAAAAGAAGAAACCTGACCTACGCAACACATTTTACGTAGATCCACCACCACCAACTGTTCTCCAGTGCTTCAACCAAATGAGAGCGGAATGTGTGACAATGAATGAGAGCGGAAGAGAACAAAGGCCCTCCTTTACCTTCATCCATTTAGCCAAGAGGTTTCTATTACGGGTGCATATGCTCATAAAATGGTGTAAGTGAAGTCAAGATACAAGCACTGAAATTGGGTATGATTGTGCACCGAGAGGCACGATGAGAGCTCAAAAATAAGAGAAAGAGATCGCGAGCGAGCAAGCTCTTGAGGAAAATATATGAGGCAATCCTAACTGACGTAATGGTCCCATAACTATCACCATCAAGCTAAACTACACACATAAAACTTCCTCGTCGAGAGTGTGCAGGGTTCGAATGAGCTACCAAAGAATGCCCAGCCTGTAACAAAAAATAAATCACATTCCCTCCTGCTCAAGTTGTTTTCTAACGATACCCTGTGCATCCTCCTGTATTTACTCAACGAATCAAGTTGAATCCACTCTTGAATATGAGATCTTAAATCTTTTACAACCCAGAGGGACGTGAGCTTCCTTGGAACACAGAGTATATGCTCTTTGCCATAATGGGCATGCCTACACATATTTATTTGTAATGTGTGTACAATTTACACGAAACATCAACACTCAATTCACCTCTCAAGTGGGGAGTGAGGAATGGCAGTGAAGTGCGGGGAAAATTTATGCATCCCAGGTACTACTAAAGCGGCTGCTTTTCATAGAGACGTAAATGGTTGTAAGTGGGTGCGTGCGTGGCTAAGCTTTTAAATGGGTCGGTGGTAATAAAATTAGTGATCATGACCTAGACCAAGTTGTGGAGATAGATAAAGGGTGGTGATTATCGCAAGTGAAAAGCTAAATTGTTGCTTGTAACTGGAAACCGAGATAAATTTATGTGAAGGGTAGACTGCGTAATGTGTTGCTGATTTTGTAATTTGGAATATAATTTTTTGGCATAAGTGAAGCACTTTT
>JAHZMW010002775.1:0-12470 GCA_027743745.1 Alloscopus bannaensis
CTGCATTGTTAGATAGTAGCAAAATGAAGGCGAGTGTTACTAACTAATTCAACAAGCGACCGAGAAAGTTGATAGCAAGTTAAGTGGTTGCGGCTTCACATTTTTTAGGCAGTACAGGCGTATTATGTATATTAATGTTTTATGCCTGTTAGATTAGATTGTGGTATAGCGAGATAGCTCGTGGATACAAGGCGAGAGCGTAACTTACTTGCATTGTGCGTATTAAGCAGTGTCTGCCTGTGTAGTATTATACCAACTCATGCACTATACACGCTCTCACTCAACTAGTCTCATCGTCATCATCAACCCCCGTATCATGTTGGATATGTATCGATTTTGTGATACAATTTGGTCATTTCATTCGCTGACATGACATGGAAGCACAGCGATTGAATTGGTGTTCATTTCTTTCAGATGAAGCCTGTTGTGGTGACTAGTGCTGACAGTGGTCATTCAGCAACAGATCAGAGTGGTAGGAATGAAAGCAAGCATGTAAGTTGATATTTAACAGGTTTAATTTCTTCAATTTAGACTACTTGTTGTGCAATTTGAAACTAAATTGTTTTTATCTTGGCGTAGGAGCTACCAAAGGAAGGAAACAGCGGGGGTGGAAGCAGCAGTAGCGAGTCCTTCAAACGACTCCCAAAGAAAAGAAAATTTGACCTATCAGATTTTGAAACGCAGGACTCTGAGAAAAATATTTTGCCAGAGGCGGAAGCAGCAGTAGCGAGTCCTTCAAACGACTCCCAAAGAAAAGAAAATTTGACCTATCAGATTTTGAAACGCAGGACTCTGAGAAAAATATTTTGCCAGTAACCACAGCTAGTTCAATCGCGACCGCCTCTGTGGTGACATTCAACTCTTCATCTCCAAATATCTCAGCACCGTCACCACTGACAAACAGTATACATGGAGGCGATGGAGAGCTCAGAAGACATGGGAACTCGGCGATTAATTCATCATTGCCTTCCAACTGCCAGCCGACAATAGTTCAGAATAATCGGCATGTGAATGCTATTCATTCAACGGTGTTTGTAACGCAACAGCCTTTACGAGAAGGTGAGGAACTTCGATCTCCAGAGAATATTCAACACATCAAGCCTGCTAGCAACACGTTAGTTATAAGCAGCCCCACCAGTAGCATTCCTTCACGTGTCAGTTCCATCTCACAACCGGTGATTGTAACCTCGTCTCCCGGTTTAAATTCTCATCCGTCTCATCATAGTACCAGCAATAGTATAAGTGATTCTTTTAGTATACCTCCAAAAGCTATGATTTCCAACCACCCGTACGATCGACCCCCTCCGTCGTCGATCACGACAAATCCTCACGTTATCAAGAGTCCTTCTAATTACTCATCGACAACCCTTAGTAGTCAACAATCGCAAGGCCTTGTCCTCTCGGCGAGAGACCAACCTCCTGTATCTGTAGTATATTCCCACTATGGTCCAAATCAGAACCGAGCTGTTGTTACACAACAACCCTCAATGTACAAAGCTAGTGGCACAAGTACTGGGAATATTGCTGTATCTCCACCGAATTCAGTCTTGGCAATAACCCGACAGGAGCCCAGTTCTCATGTGCATTCACAATCGGATCAGCAGCCAATTGATTTGGGGTGCCGATCGTCAAATAGTCGACTTGGTGTTCATCACTCTACTAGAAGCCTAAGCCCACCTCAGCACTGTCAATCGCAGCAGCAATCAGGATCACACAATTACGGTGCAATAACTCAACCGCAGCAACAGTCTGTCCTCAGTTACAGAAGCAGATCTCCCTCCCCGTCGGCTTATCGTGGCCAACATATTCATACTGTTCACTCTGACCAGATCCAAACGTCCCGTGGTGTCCACTTATCTCCGTCGCCACAAGGGTCAGCGAGCCAGTCTCCACAATTCGCGTCCTCTGCTTTCCGTCATCACTTATCACCTGGAAAGGTATATTTTTATAAATGAGCTTAATAAGAAAAGTTCTCTTTCCTCTACAAATGCACAGAATCTTAAAAATATTACTTGTGTTTTTTGGACAGACATCTCACATGCTCCATTACCAAGGATCTGCAGGGAACGAAGGATTGAATCTAACTGTGGAGAGGATCAAGTCACCCGACATATATGTACCTTACACGCAGTCATCAACCTCTGGTTCTTCTGTCTCAGCAATGCCAGTAAATACACCCGCAGAGGCAAAATTCGCACAGATTGCTCCACTCCTCAGCCAGGGAATGCTCCATCGTCAGCATAACCAGGGTTTGGTGGAGCATCAGCAAGGACTGGTGAATTCTTCGTCGGTGGTTGTCGACGACAGACTTTTGATGACCGCACCACCATCCCATCAACGGAAAGAGGATCATTCTCATGAACTTGTGCTTCGAGCACCTGGAGTCGTTCAACATCAATCTCAGCCTCATGCCGTTATGAGCAGTGTTATCTCAAGCGCACCACCGCTGGACACATCTTCAGTTGGCTCGGATGATTACAGGGAACGTCGGGGAACGATAGAGCGTATACACAGACCAAGATCAGTGGAACTGTGTCGCGGAGAAAATGGGGAAAGTAAGCCTTTGGTGGAAGTTGATTCTTCCCCCTACGCGAATAAGTATAGGTATAGCGACGAGTGTTTTCAGACAGTTTTACAGGTACGACGCTATTCATTTGCAATGTTTATAAAAAAAGACGGAAATCTATGTGATTTCAAAACATGTTTTAACTCTTGCAGAAAGCGAAACAGGAGGAATTAAAGGAGCGCCATGGCTGGACAAGTACAAATATTAAATCCGAAGTCGTTTCAGACACACAACCCACGTCCTCGGGTCATCAGGCACTGGATATTGCAATCACACAAAGGTCAACCTCAAGTGTCTCGCAAGCAGTGACTGTTGCTCCGTCGCAACCACCGGTTCTGGATCTTCGCGAATGGAAAGGGCACAGGGTTCTTGCCAAACGGTCGAATGGAAGAAGTTTCTTCTACATGCCGGGCGTCATCACTGCGGTTAATGGTCATTCAACAATAACCGTGCTATTTGATAGGGATCAAGTTTATGAAGAGTACACAAATGTCATATTGTCAAGCACCTCTTTTTACGATATTGTATCTGATGCCAGTCCTGCACCTTCTCAAGTAAGTAAATCAATGGTCACATAAATTGTGTTGCAGACACACATATAAAGCAAAATAGTTACACATTTGCAACAAATTATACTTTTTAGGTTACGGTTGGCTGCAAGGTTTGTGTTCGAACAAGTCCCGAAACCAGTCTTTTCGTTGAAGGCGTGGTTTCGAGAATTAGCGGCTGGCCGCCACAGTATGTGGTGTCGGTGGCTGCGGAAGCGAAAGATTACACCGTGGCCCGACCCAATCTTAGACTTTTGTTGCCTCCATGGTGGGACGAATTGAAGGCAATCGAATCAATCTATGCATTGCCTCATAACTCCACTTCGTTGCCAGAGTCGGCCCAGTCCGTTGTTGTGGAGAACGAAACACTTACCACTGCCGTCAGGGCA
Organism: Alloscopus bannaensis; assembly: GCA_027743745.1. Classification (NCBI taxonomy): domain Eukaryota; kingdom Metazoa; phylum Arthropoda; class Collembola; order Entomobryomorpha; family Entomobryidae; genus Alloscopus; species Alloscopus bannaensis. Next base: position 3,504 of record JAHZMW010002775.1, read on the forward strand.
GTTAGCTCCAGATCTCCTGCAGTACTTGACACAAGTCTAAACAATGACGATAAGAAGAGACTGGAGTATGACTTTTGCGAATCCGATGACGATCTTAGGAGGGAAGACATTCACTTCTCGGAAGCGGCGATGACAATTGGCGGCAGGAGTGCTTCAATTACTCCTGGAACGCAGTTAGGAAGCAGCAAATGCAGTAGTGTACAGAGCCATGTCAGTTCTGGAAGTTTAATCGGGGAAAGGGGAACTCCGCGAAGCCAAGCGACAACTCCTAGGTCTTTAAATGATACTCCTCACAAGTACAAGAAAGGCGACGTCGTCTCAACTCCAACGGGAATCAGAAAGAAATTCAATGGAAAACAGTGGCGTCGTCTCTGCTCAAAGGAGGGCTGCACCAAGGAGTCTCAACGTCGTGGGTTTTGCTCACGCCATTTAGGAATCAAGAAGCCAACATCACGGCTCTCAAAATAGTTCGCTAAGGTATAAGCACATAGGATACTTCATTACATCCATTAATTCAAGAATGTCGAAGAAAATAACGTTATTTATTTTTATCTTTGAATAATTGCAGTAGCCGATCAAAATCGAAAGAAAGTGAAGCGGACGAGGCAAGCTCAAGAGATTCTGGAACTTCGCCAAGCAGCTTAAGGGATGTACGTGTAACTGGAAGGTTTGATGCTGAAGAAACCGAAGCAGCAACAATGCTCGTGTCCCTGTCTCGCTCTACGTCGCCTTCATTTTCTCCTCCATCATCGCAGAAAAGTGGATGCAACTCACCTCGCGTTGTACCCTCTCCAGTAACTGTGGGCTCAAGGCATAACTTATTTCTGCCTATTAGTGGGGTTCCGTGCACTTCACCAGTGCCTACCTTTTCTTCAGCCGTCGTCGTTCAGAGTGTCAGCGGAGAAACCAGAAGATCTCATATACAACAATCTGTAATTCGGCCTGAAATCTTGCGTCCGCGGATTGCACCCACAGGCACGAGTGTTATTCAAATGAGCCCGATGCTTCCAAGCGGCTCTTCCTCTTCGTCTGATAATGTAACCCGAACACCATTGATTGTTCAAACAAGTAGTGGGACTGTAAATGGGATGCAGGCTGGAACTACATGTAATATCGTCCCTGCGACGTCTGGGAACGGGACTCCGATTGGAATTGTTATTGCGAATCCGGCGAGAATCAGCCATTCGACTCTTGGTCATCACAGTGAGANAGCTCGTCGAACACATCGGTGATACGAGAAGCGAAACACGAAGTTCATCATCATCAACAAAGTTTCAGTGTAGACGGAAATCGAATTCTTGCAGCTCCCCTTGCTCCGCCAGCTCCGCTTGGAACTTTTAAGGGTTCGACAATGACGCTGACTCCGTTGGTCGTGCAGTCAGCTCAAGGAGCAGGCAAGGGCCAAGTCCAGGTAAGTTACAAAAAATGAATTGTAAAAATATTTACTGTAAGAACTTTTAACGAGGTTGATCTCTTTGTTTTTTTTGTGTAGATTGTTTTAGCTCCAGTATCGGCAACTTTGGGTCAGGCGCAGCCTACTCGACATATTGTTACATCAGGCACGACTCCGCCTACTACGTCGGCTTCATTGAGCAATGTGGTTACAGTTCCGAATGGACCAACCATGAATGCACGGAAAACTCTTGTACTCACAAGTGTAGCTCCGCCGACTGAAAGTATCCAGACCACCATTCATAATGCAAGAAATGCCCCAAACGGACGAACTGGGGTGGAGTTGAAGAACGGAGCACCTAACGTCATCTCAGGTACTCCGTCAATTGTTAACGGAGTGTCCGTCGTGAATGGACCATCTTCTCCACCTCAGTTGATAATTCCTGAAAACTCCGGGATGTCCGACACCACCAGCGTTGTCTTGGTTAGACCAAAAGTTGAGCCCATTCCTAAAATCATTCATGTAGTGGATGCTTCTCAGAGCAGCAATAATGGCGCGACACCTACCAATAATGCTAATCCCACGGGAACTGTCGTTCTTGCCTCGACTAACAGCTTAAGTGGAAACCCCTCAGCCCCGACTCTTCCAACTCAACTTCTGCCAGTGGTTCCTTGCTTACCGCCGACCGATGGAAACACGTCCAACGAAAGTGACACTGACACTCCAAAGGTGTACCCTTGGCATGCTCTGCTGCCATTTTTGACACCGACTCCATCACCACCTCAACAAGCGTCGCAAAATGGAACACCAGAATCACCTAACACAAAAGATGGATCGACAACTAACATTGGAGCACACCATGATGGAGAGTTGATACTCCCTGACATTGGAGACGATGACGACGATGTTTTTGAAGGAGTCACTGACACTATCACTGGATCATCTAAAAGACGAGCACTCAGTTTACCTGCATCAAAAGACGATTCTAAAGAACGGGAGAGCCAGATGGGAAGCGTCAAAGGACAAGTTCTAACGACGACGGAACCTTTCCAATTTCAGGGGACGGATTGGATACAAGTTTTACTGAGGCCAAGGATTCCACAGAAGAAAAAGAGAAAGCTGGTGACTTGTCTGACGAAGAAAAAATGGTAAAAAACCACGTAAAAAATCATATTGTAATTATTTTATGTAATCGATTTGTGGTGGTTCATTATCTTGTGTTGTGGTTTTACAGGTTATATGCGACGACATTGACCTGCAGTGCAAAGAGAAAGTGTCAGATTGCGAATCCGATGCTGAGGACCAGAAGCCCTCAGGAGAGAATTCTCTGCGAGCCACTGACAAGACTGGGAGTATATCAAAATCGGTGGAGGGGGCTAAAGACCAGACTCATCAAACATTCATCAACGTGAATGTCACAAGCACGAGCATGAATTCTACAGCAAGTATTTTGTCGTCGAATGCTACACCTATTTCAATTTTGACTCCAACATCCACAATCAACAAACCCAAACCAATAAGGCTACCGTCTGAAAGTGGAAATCAGTTGCTACCAGTTATATCGCAGTCAGTACCGAAATTAGTCTTTCAACCTGTTGGCGGTGCATTTCGATCCGTGCCTAGCCCAAAAGAACCTCCAAAGGTACTTTTTAAATAATAAAGTATACCTACACATGAACGTATTAACGTTCACAGTGCACAGTCGCATTAACTAAAACATAATTTAAAATATAAAAATAATATTTCAATGTATGAATTTTTAGGTGGAAGATGGACAGGGTAGTTCACTTTCAATGGAAGTAAAATCTGAAGGCACGGAGAAAATCATTTTAACACCAAAACCACAGGCAGCTTTGGTCGCTTTCACACAAGTGACAACAGCCAGCGGGTCTGTGCCAACTCAGGCACTGCTTGTCAGACCAACAATAACAATCCCTTTTTCCAACAATAAGAATGTCACCACAACATATTTGACTCTACTCAAGCCGGTGGATACGACAACTACTGCTACTATGATGAACACAAGTCCTGGAAATGGTAGGTTTTAGCATCATCGCTCGTAAACATAATTCTTGCGTTTGTAAAAGTGGTGTGATTTTGAGTATACATTTTTGGAATGATTCGCAGTGGCACCCGGAAACATGGATAGCGACAAAAATAAAGTAAAGGCAACAATTGTGAATATACCTGTTGGTACAAATCCGGAGGAAGCTGAAAAGTCTTCGGACAAGGTATTAACATTTACAATTTTTTATAAGCCGGTCTTCTGTGTGTATGCCTGTGATTTTGACGTGTATTAAATGTGCGTATGAACTTTGCAGAACCAAGAGACTGGAGCTACTGAGGCTAAGGACACAAAACCGTTTGTCTTGGCTCCCACTCCTGCACAGCTCGGAAAGGCTCCACTACAAAGAAGACAATCTCAAGGAAATTGTCTGCCATTGTCCTTCACGCCTGTCATCGGTTCACACTTGCTTGAGAGGAAAGAGAGCGTTTCAGAACCTCCAAAGGAAAGTGAGGCGGAAAAGGCAGTATCTGAAGCTAAGGACAGTGAAGAAATCACTTTTGAAATGAAGCACGAGCCTTTGACTATTAGGATTGATCTTGCTCCGGATGAAGGTGAGGAGAACAAGGAATGCGGATCTGTCTCTCATCTGACACCATCTCCAAACCCGAAAAGCTTTTTTAAGAAGAACGTTGAGGACGGGATGGACAAGTAAGTACAGTGAATTGAGTAAATAAAATGAAGAAACGAATATATTATTGACCAAGTGCTTATTTGGACATTAGGGTTCTGGAGCAAGTCAAATTTTCAGAAAAGTTCTCTAGCTTACCTCAGTTCAACCCTGGGGAAACACCATCTCCGTCAACTCTTTCACTACCTTCAAGTCCGAGAATGATTTTAAGTACGTTTAGGAAGAAACGCATGCCTTCGGGTGAGTTTCGAACTCCACAAGATGTACAAGAAAGTCCGAGCGTGAATCACATGAGTTATACACCCACATGTATGGTGACCGATGCATCTGATCATATGATGGACCATGATCCGATTCATGAGCCAATGTCTGCACCTGTTAAGTTAACCGGCAGTACTTTCTTCGGACCCGATTTCAATGTTGAAGCCTTTAAAAGTAAGTTTCCGATAACTGATATCTGTATACGACTCTCTGGAATTGTCAGAATTTATAATTGACAATTGGTTTTCTTGGGGTTTGTTTGTAGATGACAATCCTTCCATCAAATCGGACGAAGGGGTCGTTCCGGTTTCTCCTGTAATCCCTGAACGTACTCCGTCAGCGCTACCATGTTCGTCCGTGAGTTTGACAGCTTTAAGGTCCCCAAGGACGCCTAAAACACCGAGTGCAAACAGAAATTTAGCAGAGCCGGGAATGGAGAAAGGCCATAGACGCATTCTTGAGCAAAGGAGGCAGCTAGTTGTTCTGCTATTCGAAGAAAATGGACTCTTTCCCACAACTCAGGCGACATCGGCGTTCCAGGTAATATATCAGAAGCTGAGGTCTCGTACGAACCTGTTGTTCAGTTTCATAACCTGTTGTTTCTCCTCGATTTCAGAGTCAACATGCAGACGTGTTTCCTAGCAAGTCATGCTTGCAGCTAAAAATTAGGGAAGTCCGCCAGAAGCTTATGTCACAACCTCAAAGTGGTGGATCACAACTGGGATCCGCTCCTCCTACACCTCTCACTCCATCTGACGCGTTGGCAACTTTTAATCTACCACTCACTCCTTCAACACCAAACGAAGCAAATACGTCCTCAGCTCACTCACAACCTCACAGCTCTTCGGCTTCAACATCCGTTGCTTCGCAAGAGTCTTGATTATCTTTTTCTAGTTCCACAGTGTAGAATGGTTTGAAAAAATAGTACGCGTCTGCAGGTTTCCTGAGTTTTCGCTCGAAAGAGATTAGGGCATTTTCGGTAAAAGAACAACCGTGGTACTGGTTTCTGAACCACTTTAAGATCTTTAAACTCTTAACTGTATTACAGCAGACTTGTAGTTGAATTTGCAAGTCAAGTTAAAATAGAATCACTCTGGTAGAAGTGGTGTAGCTTTTTTTTTGTGGAAACAGGCATACTATTCGCAGATTGAATTTTGGGTTCTCTTTCAATCAAGTACAAATGGAACATTGAAAATACTAAGGCTTTGAAAAATACCATTGATTAGGACTTTAAAAGGGCAGTATAGCATTTTACTGTTTCAAGGGTATGACCCAAACACGCAAGTATAATACGGACAACTTAATGTAAAATTCTGTATTTAAGGGAACAGCAGAAGAAGTGAATTGCATTTTGCATGCTAAAAGAGAACTCGGTATGACTTTTTTCTTTAAACATTAAAACATTCAAGAAAGGTAGAGCAATCAAGCGTAATTAACCGTGTCTGCAACATGAATGACCATCCACATATGTATGAAATCAAATGCTTTTGGAAAGGAGCAGGCAATATGTCACGTTACTTCATTTCAATCGCAATCATAAAAGTGTAATGAGTGTGAGTTTTGAATATGCAGTATTATGGATCATATCGAAGAGTTGTACTTTGCGATGATTGCTGTGTGACGCGCAGAATACATGATTCAATCGTAGGCTGAACGTTCAATGCTTGTATGAAATACACGTTGAAGAACTATCAACTCCGAATTAATGGTGCGATATCACCATGTATGTAGGTGATGTGAGTAGCTACAATATTTTGGAAGGGGAAATCTGATGAGTGTGACAGGTAAAGTTTCTTTGATTTACTACGACTAAAATGGCATTATGTACTACTATAGAATGAGCAAACCAATAATACTGTGAGGAGGGTGAGGAAAGCCTCTGCAAACTGCATCCTATTCTTCTTCTTTTGGTATATACACTGTCGTACGTAATAATCACTCTGCGTTTTACATGACCTCCTCTTGTGTAGGAAACAAAGATTATAAGTAATAATGTGACGAATTAGTACGTGTGCGAGTATAAATACAGTGAGTAGAGTTCAGAGTTGCATCTTCATTCCTTCCTAAACAAAGTCCCATCGCAATATCGCTGTCCATTTATGTGTAAAAATCTATAGCTCTAGTTATTGGCAAATAACTATAAATTATTATGGTGTATATGTATGTTTGTAAATGTAAAAAAGTACATTCCTTTCACTACCAGTCAACAAGGAGAAAACAAATTGATGTAGAGGCATTTTGGGATTTTTTGTTTGTAGTAGGCTCTAGTTAATATTATTGAAGTGATCGGCCATATGGTTTCCATCCATTGCCTAAATTATCGCATACAAGGAAATGGAAAAATCATTTCTCCGAAGCGATGGAATCTGTACCTTTTTGGATGAGAAATCAGTTTCGATACAAAAAAACCCATAGGATGAATCCACACGTCTTAAAATATGTGAATGTATCGTAATATAAATAATTAATGCAGGATGTTTTTTGTCTCATGAAGATCTGTGCTGCTGCTGATTGATATGGTGTTTAAAATTTGAGTTCATTAGTATTTTAGAGAGTAATTAGCTAGTTAGCTTTTTTACGACTTGAGAGAAGATTTAGGTAAACACACAACAACGCGGTAAAGCTTATTATACCAATCGTTGTATACCTAAACTCTTACACATACAATATGGTGCATTGTTAAAATTAAGGTATTTTTAGACGACTGATTAGTACCAGAATGGGGACTCACATTTATTACGAACAATACAAAGTATATGTGTTGGCTGCTGCTAATAAGAGATCTTTGTGAAGTTTGATGATATACAAAAGTAGCCGGAGAAGAGGGTCCAGTGAAACTGAAAAAAATAAAATGCGAATGATAAAATGTGAAACCAAAATTTCACATCAAGTGTCGACAAATGGTCCCTAAACTACGGTTATCATCAGTAACCTTTTATGGGAATACGAATATGTACAGCCTGCTCAGTGCAGTACGTATAGGATGTCATTGCCACTACCTTTAATTTGAATCTATATACAGATATATAATGTTCGAGTTCGTTGTAAGACTTTCGTGCAATTATGAAACCAAAGGGGAAAGTCGTTTCATGGAGAAAGCAGGCATATTATTACGTAACAAAATTAATGTGCTGAACAACTATACGGCTAATAATATGTGTGTAGACTCTGTTCATGACGTGTGTGTAATAAGGTGCAGAGTGTCCTCCGTTTTCTACACTTTCTTCGAGATTTTCTGTTGACAAATACATTTTTCGTACTTACGAAATGCATCGAAGTATTTTACAGTACGACAAAAAAATGAATGTTGTATGTATTCAATCGTTAGTACTGTTGCTGCAGATTGAGTTGTTTTTGTTGAGACAATGACGTTGTTTTCATTACGAAGAACATCGTCGAACGTTGTGCTGCTGAAAGAATGTATGATTACGGTAATGAGTATTAGGTAAAAGAAATCGACGTAGCGTCCACCTAACCTATATTATACACACTTACAAAAACCCAAAACAATACTATTTAATACGATTTAGAAGACAGGGAGGTGGTGTAGAGTTTAAGAAATCCACATCAAACAATCAATGCCATTTTCTGCAAATAAATGCATTATTTGTCAAAGTTTAGGTTTTTCCGAAGTTTACAACTTAATGATTATTATATGTAGCTACATACATAAATATTACTTATATCTTTAGTAAATCTTATTACCTGTGTAAAGTCTAAGAGAAGAATCATTATTACTTGAGGGGGGAAACTACAATATTCATTTCAAACAAATTGGTTTTCGTGATAGCTTACAAACTTGTACTGTGTAGATGCATACCAGTCTATGAAATTTCAAAGGAACTCTACTATAATACTATGTGTTTTCATGATATTTTAAGTAATCATACTTAATGAGCAATTAAGTAATTTAAAACATATTGATATCATATAACAACAACATGTTATCGTATTTAGTTGTAATGTCGTACATAATAATTATTTAAGCAGGATATTTTCAACGTTTACTCTATACGTTAGTAATATCCTTCGAAAAATTTTGAAAAAATGAAAATAGACAGGGCACAAAACAAAAAAAAACTTGTTGTACCGAAGCGAAAATGCAACAAAATGCTTACAATTCCAGAGAGCATTCACCTGTTGTCTAACGTAAAGGTATGAACATATTATGCTTTACTCCGTTGTACACGAAGATGGAAAGAAAGATGGATTCAGGTTGATGAGGTAAAAATAAAGTGAAACAATGCACGTAATTTGATCTGTGGTGTACTTTCTTTTCAAACATAACTGTCCATAAACGCACACTGCATTTTTATAATATTGTATTTCATGATCTCATGTCCAGTTGCTCAAGCTAAAAGAATATGATCGAGGCTCTGATTATTGACTGGACATTGCAACTCCAATTGCACCAAGTTTAAACGGTTTACTACAAGCTGCCAACGCTTGAATGAACTTTTCCAAATCCTATAATTGCTTCATGTCAGGAACGCTTCCGACGAGTGGCGAAGCGACTAAACCCAACTCTTCGAATATTATTAACAGAAGAGACAAAGAAAGGTGATATAAATGTCATGACGTTGCAGATCCATACAAGGTCTTAGGAACTTCAAACTG
>JAHZMW010002776.1:0-11225 GCA_027743745.1 Alloscopus bannaensis
TTATATGCGTGCATCTGGAGAAAGTGAGAGAGAAAGCGTCTTACGCAAATAATGTTTGGAGGAGGAACCTTTTTTCGAGGTCGAGAAATTCTCGGTGGAGAAGAAAAAAAAACATTTGATATTCACCATTAGACGTACGGGAAATTGTGTTGGGTGAAGTAGTAGTAGAAAAAAGGGTTTTTGGTTCAAGTTGAGAATGTGCGTAGCTCAGAGGGAATCCTTGGGGACATTCATGAGTTTATAGTATGGCATCCTTTATAAATCAAAAAGGGTCTTTTATTGTTGAGATGCGTAGTTTTTTAAGTTTGGGCTTGATGCTCCTTCTGCTCCCATTACATGAGAAAACGGTCTTCATATACTTTCATACTTTTGGTCTCGACCACCTCTTCGTTGTAGTTCCCACTCGTCTCGAAGCATTCATTTCCTACGAAACTTTTTTGACACTGAAAGAGAAAGGATGAGGGTATGCGTAGGAAATTGGGAGTGAAAGGTACTGTTCTCAGTTTCACCACGTGTTCCCAATAACCGCATCAGATACGCTGGCCTAGTTAGCGTGAAAAGAAGGAGAATAATGTATGAGGAGAAACAAGGTAGAATGGCAGGATGGATTGGAAGTGTCATCGTGACACGGTGTATCTTTAATATTCACCCATCCCACAAAAATATACTGGGAGCTTAGAGCTCCTCAAAAAAAAAAGAATGTTTAGGAGGCAGAAAAATCTCGAAGGAAAATGCAGAGTTTTGCCTGAAGGAGAAAGTTTTGTGGAACAGGAGCGGTGACGAGATCTCTGGATGAATATTTTACGCAACATTTTGTATCAAATGATTGAGACTCTGTCAGTCTATGCAGAGTGTTGCCTGAAGGAGAAAGTTTTGTGGAACAGGAGCGGTGACGAGATCTCTGGATGAATATTTTACGCAACATTTTGTATCAAATGATTGAGACTCTGTCAGTCTGGGTTGGGGAACAAATTACTCCGTTTGACGGGTCTCTTGACAATTATTAGTTGACCAACTTTCTCTCTCGCACGAACAAACCGCAAACGAGTTGTGTGAAGGATTATGGAAATTTTTTGCATATGTGCAAATTGCAACTGAAACGAAATGCGTTTCTGTTTATGTTGACTTTGGAGAGTTTCGGGCTCGACGAACAATAGTTTTGTTAGAAAGAAATATTGTGCTCAATTTACAACTGAGCTGACTAATAAACCGGGAAATCGTATGAGTTGCGGTTTTCATATAAGCCAGACATAATATAGAATTTGCAGTTTTTATTACGAGAGTGTCTCCCATCTTTGATGCAATCCTTGTACAAATTATATTCTGCACATTTTTAGTATTACGCTGTGATGTCGACAAAGTGGGTGATGGCATCAAGCCAAACTTTCGCCTTTTCCTTAGCTTTCTCTCTTGCTCACAGATTTTTTGAAGTCGTTACTTGTTTGATCCTTGGGATTTTCGAAGAAAGCCTCATAATTCAACTTTGAGAGCTTTTTAAGACTAACGATAAAAATCGAGTGAATACAGCAGTATAAATTTTTTTCTCAACGGAAAGGAGGTTCTGGCTCGCTTACTCATCATAAAAGTGCTGTTTTGAGCAGAGACGGGAGAAAGTCCTACTTTCGTGGCATCATGTCTTGCATTCGTAATCTACATAAAGTTGTTAGTCATGTTAATATATGTACAGAAAAAGGTGAATGAAACAAAAGGGAAAGTAGAGAAAGTCGGTGAAGCGAGTGTACGCAATTCATTTGCTTGCCGCTTTCACTTGAATTTGTTTGAAGTACCGTCTTCAAGAAAATGAATACGAGTAAGTCTTCCGCAATACTTTACGAAGTTTGGAAAGAAAATTGTAAAATACGGAGTCTCCCTTTCCCTCCGCCGGTACAGCTTTTCGTAAAGAGAAAGTCAAAGGAAATTGAATGATCTCTTCATTGTTGTAGTCTCGCTTTCCCTTGTCTTTGGCGGAGAGAAAATGCCTCGGCTAATTCAATTACTGGTGACGCTGCTACAAGCTCTAATCTTGCTCTACAAGCTCGCATATTTTGACGGAAATTTACTTTAAAAGACTCCTTTAGATATTAGTTTTGTACGGCTTCGTGCCTCTCTTCATTACTTCCGGAGCTCATTTTGAGGAGAACCGAGTACAATTTAAGCTCGTCAATGAAGGAATTACAACTGCCACACACGAGATATGTAAAGCAGAGAAATTAGGCAATTAGTTCGTCTTTTTTTACTTTTTGGCCATCTCCAGCATTTACTACGCAGTTAATTAGGAAAAATACGCCGTAATGTGGTAATACGCCAGCTTCCTTCTTAACATGCTTCGACTAGTAATTTTAATTAAAATTGTTTCTAAATAGACAATAGATGCAAGTTAAATACAACTAGAAATCATCTACGAAAACTCTAAGCATTAGCACTAGATATTGAAGCTAACCTAATCTAATTATTGAACGTAGCGAAATCGTTCTAAATTGAGATCGGGCTCGAAATGCACCATAAATAGTTTATATGGATTCTCCCTGATTTACTGCGGTCTCACCGAGCCGATATTGATTGAAAATATTTAAAATCGGGCTGGAAGTGCGCAGCGTATGAATACTTAAAATATCTCTTGTTTACAAGGGAAAGAGAATTCATAGAAAAGCGAGGAACTGAACTATTTTCATTATTTGATTCGGGAAATATGGAGTTATCTGATCCTCTGTGAATAATTTCCGATGAGCCGTACGAATTCTCCGCTTTTCTCCAGAACGGTAATATTCGTGGGAGAGTGTTCAAAATATCTCGATCTGTTTTTGCAGCTGTAACTCCACGGATATACCCACCTACGCATTTTTTCAATTGAAATCTACGAAATGCTCAAAACATCGCCCTTTTTATTTTTTTATGTAATTTTGTGGGGCATGGATAAGGCTGCTGTGTGGCTTCTATATTTCATTTGATGGGATTCTATCTAATGAAAATACTTCATACGCGAGGCATCCCATTTCATTTGATTGTTTTGAAGTAAATACGAATTTACTGTCTACTTGCATTCAGTGAAATTCTGTGTACCTGATTTTAATTACGTTTCCTTTCTCTAAAAGACCGTTTACGATGTCATTTCTACAGCTTCAAAATCCGCCCGTTTACCGTCGGTAAAAAAAAGTTGAACTGGCGTAATTGAAAAGTAGTAAAAACGACACCAAAAAACTTATCATTGTGCGGCACGAGCACATCTGCAGGCTTACGAGTGAAAGCCTATGGCTCTGGTTTTTATATCAGGGCAGTCGTCAGCGTGGAACTGATGTGAAAAATGTGGAGCTCTGGTGAGACACTGAAACAAAAACCAGAAGGATGAACATACGCGATCAGGATATCTCTGGTGAAAGTTAGGAATTAAGACTTTGTGATTTATATCACGAACAAAATCTCCCTGTAAATACGCACCAACATAATATAAACGTCTATAGTTTGCAGGGTGCTTCTTCAACTGTTAGTGCTGATAGGTACTCATAACATCATCACGGATGTCTGTCTGTCTGTCGTTATTTTAAGACTTTTTTCAGCTTTCACCGTTCAAAAAAACATTTTTGATACCATTTCATTGTTTTTTAGCCAGAATAATTTTTAAACGTTATTGTTCAGGTTGATTGTCGGTACTCTGCATCAGGGATGTACTTTCGTGGTTCCACGATTTTTTAAAAAGATCTGAAAAAGACGGCAGCTGGTTTTTCCGTACTTTCTCTGTAGGTTGGACAGAGCTCATTCATATCCTGCTTACAGCATTCAAGCTGCTGTTACTGAGAAAAAGGTATCTCTTGGAGTTTTCCATTTTCTATAACCCACAAAGAAAAGGGCAGGAAATAAGACTCAAGCTGCAGAGTATGTGGCACTCTGTAAAATGAAGTTTTTTCTCCCATTTCCCCTCACATTCTTCTCATCTGTTTTCTTCTTCTCTGCTCAGCGTAGTGAAAGTAAAAGGTCTCGAGTTACAAGTTCTTTTCTCTCATGTTTTCGTGCTTACACTGTGTTACACAACAATTTTACTTTCTCCCTTTAATAATACTATATCCAGAGACAGAGTCATTCGGAACATGTGAGTCCTTTTATTTTATCAGACAAAAATTATTTACATACAAAGATGATACTTTCGAGTCGAGATATTTACACAGACGAAATGTGTCCCTTGTTACCGATGAAAAAAATAGACTGAGCCTCTTATATTTTCGTTTGATTTTCTCCGAGTGTATTTATTACACAGAGAAAAGACGTGAGGACAAGACTCTGTCAAATTGCGAGAAAAAACTGTTGCGCATTTTACTCTCTTTGTAGTGAGAGCTTCCGCTTCTCAAAAGAGGAATCGGAAAGTGAAAGTAGAAGACATCCGTATTTATGTCGAAAATGAACTTATCTTCTCTTCTTCTTCGAATGAGAGACATGCAAAGTTTTCCAATGATTTTAAATGAGAATCGCTCACCATCACCACCACCAGTGTAGACTACTTCATGTCATCATTTGAACTTTGTACTTTACATGGTGAAAGTCCAAGTCTGGCGTACCATACTTTTAGATACACATGCAAATTTCGGATGCGCCACTTTCCAGTTCGCAAGACAAGTTCTTCTCTGTCGACGTCTTTGTGATTATGATGTCATTTGCACTCTTTACGAGATCGACTTTCTTCTTTAGTTCTCTCCTTCCAATAAACTGAGCTCTTTGTACTGCCCTAATAAAAAGGGAGTCCCTTGGAATTTGTCGGTTCGCTGGAAAACATGTTGGCAACAATCTTTGGGAGAAAGTTATTTGAAACATTAAGAGAAAGAGTGTATCAAGTTGAGTAGGAGCCGATATGAATAAGATACAAATAAATAAAACTGTTATTGAGTGCATCCGCCGTGTGATTTGAATTGAATAACTCTTTATGACGCATTTTACTCCTTGGCTCCCTCCGAGAGTGTATCAAATAAATTACGACAATTACGTATTTATTACAGAGGAAACTCAATTATACATATTCATTTCTCGAGCATACGGAGATGCTGGAGAAATGCAAATTTGCTTTATGTCAGTTTTACAGCTTCCGAAAGTTCGACTTACGACCGATTTTCGTCGTAGTGAAGGAAGTGCTTTTCCAAAGGATCAGGACGGAGAAAGGAAAATATTTTGAAACTATGAATTAGCAAAAGTAGTATGCCTACAAGGTTATACATACAAAAATTTACATTGTGATTCTTGGGGATATAAGCCGTTATCAAAATGCGGGAAATGGGTTCACGACACACCCAAGCGATTTTTGGAAGAAATCTTGTACCTATGAGAGAGCCACGATGATGACGACGATCCGTTGCTAGATTTTTATCATAAATCAGAGATGAAGTGTGCCCAAACTCTGGAAGGGAGGTGGAGAAGAGAGAGAAGACACAAAATATATGATTTATGATACAGTGACAGTACCAATAATTCATTGTTGGCGACTCTTTCCCTTTCTCTCTCACGTACTGTACATATATCCATACGTTATAATATTTTTGTGTAATGTACGTTTGTCCACACGGGATATAAGAACACCTCACGACATCTCAGCTAATACCAAAAATATCAAGGACATCCCAGAGTAAAGGTACGCGGACGAGTTCCCCAACTGAGAGAAGCCGTATCGTAAATCTTTGGAACGGAGGAGCTTTGATGAATTTTTAATCAAGCTGTACACAACGTCGCAAAAGTTTTGGGGTGTTGGTGGTGGTAATGTAAAGAGAAAGTTGAGAACAATGTCTCGTCAATCAAAACACAAATATAAAATTCCGTAGAGAATTCGCAAGAAAACTTGTTACTCATCAGGATCAAAAATTTTCTGCAACAGATTGAGTAATAATGTGCGTCACCATGTCGAAGACAAGTGTGAAACTACTTTTTCGTAATCAGTTTGATGTTTGATGGCAACGTATTGTAGTGCGTGACGGTACCTAAAAACTTGTTCTTCATCAATTTTGGTATATGCTTTCTCCTGAAAAAGGAGAAAGCATTTGTAAATATGCTTATATCGACTCTACTCAAGTGTACGCAAACTTTTAATCTACTTTATTTGTTTTTGATGGAATAATGAGTGGAGCCTATACACTCGCTTACGATCCTTCAAAAAAACTTGGTTGGCTAATGGCTTCCTTTGTCGGCTGAGGAGAAACTTGTTTCCCTCTTGAGTAGACAGAAATGCAAATATTTTTTGACCAACAAAAAAGTTCATGGTTCCTGTATCCTATTAGAGCTTACAACATTTCCCTTTTACAACACTAGTAGATTATTATGTATATATTTCTTCAACTTTCCAATTTTTCATCACGCCTGACCTTTTAAGCGCTTTCATTCTCGAAGTTAATGAATGTCTGGTGAGGGAAAATGTTAGAATTAGGAAAGCATATGAATTCCGTTGAGAAGTGTATGTGGGGAAAACTCCGTACTTTTTGGGGGGATAGTGGAAAAATGTTTTATGCATGATGATGAAGTGTGGGTTCACCTTCCACGCGTGGGCTTTCATTAATCTTTGCGAGTGATTTACAATATACGCCTTCAAACTGATATATTGCTATTCTTGCGAATTGAAGTAATTTTCACATACGCCACACAGTGAAATAATACACGGCCAAAGCTCTCGGACTACAATGGAGTTTCATATTACCCATATTGCCTTACTTACTTACTGTACTTCTCGAAACAAGGCATTAAACCCATCACACTCCTAGATTGGCGTAACTAATGCTGTATCGCTTTCTGAAAGAGGGAGTCGTATAACGGCCATTCTCGGAATCTCTTTTTCTCTCTCCACAAAATAAATTAAAGGTTGGTCTTGTGTGTAGGCTTGTGATTACGTGGTCATTAATCAGCTTCCCATTCCGCTTTCACCGATACAGAAAAATCTGGGGATGGGAGGTGTGCAAGGTTTGGCTCACATTTTCGGCCTTCATCATGACCATTAACTTGATTTTCCTGTTATGATACTCTCGCACTTTGGTGCATTAATTGCATTAAGGTTTTTCGGAGGAAACCAATGTCAAACCGAAATCCATTCTTTGACCTTCCACATTCAAATTAGTGTAGATATTATATTTGTATTTTTAGTGTAATACATCCCCAAAAACGTGATGCAATCAGCAAGAATTATATACGAATTTTATTGCAAACTGTCATGTAATGATAATTGTCTTGAAATGCAACGCGGATGATACACTTCCGGGCAGAAAATTGCGTTATCGGATTAATATTAGGGGACAAAATAATCGAAAAAGTTGTCCGGAGCATCTCCCAATTAATGTTAATGATGAAATAAGCCCCTCAAAGACGTACGCGTTTGAAGCCCACTCTTTCTCTGAATTTGGTGCATAAACACACGATTAAGTGTGTGCTTTTAGTCTTCCTTTGATTTTCCACGGAACTTGATTGCGTCTCAACATGCTTATAATCTGTGTCGATTTGAGAGAAAAAAAAACGAGAGATAAAAGGAAGCTACACATTTTCCCAAGTATTCTTAGTAGGAGCTACGTGTTTGTGATTTCTATTTCATCTTGTTCCAATTTGTTCCTTCTAAGAAACAAAATCGTTTTTTTCAACGACTTTGTAAGCGGATACTCCATTTCTTTCGCAACTTTATCCCTGTGGAATCATCCAAAGATAGTGAGAGACAGTAGGATTATTGAAATCTTTCGAATCATCTTTGATAAAGGAAAGTGTGGCTGAAACCTAGAAAAACTCGTTTAGATGTAATATGAAGTGTTCAATAAAGATTATGCAAATACCTCATCGTAGATAAGCATTTTCTTGTCATCACTCCAGAAGGAACATTGGTTCTCTTGTGGTTTACCCGCTTCCGACTACATCCCAGGATTTAACATAATAGTTACTGATCTTTGCACGTGCACATGTGTTGTTGAAAGATTCTGAAAGGTTTCTACTTTCAGGAGGAATGTAATAGAAAAACTGTTGATGTAAGATAATGGCATATAGGGAGCCGGTGGTGTGAGCTAAGTGTTTGCACAAAATTGTATTTTTCCACTACTCCGTCTGAGTGTCCTCCCTTAAAAGTGTCTCTTGTATTCTTCGCAGTTTTTCATGCTTCAAAAAACCATGCAGGTTTGTGTGCTTTTGTGCTTTCTCTGGGGAACTTACATTGAAAAAACGGGAGCTGGTGTCTGCCTTTAATGGTGTCTTATATTATACTTTTATCATAAACGGTGCAGTGCATGTCATTGTTATCACATGGCAGACCTACATTCTGTTATTTTTTTCTTATAAAAACGAAAAGAAGACATTGTGGTCTTCTTTGTCGTGTTATATTTCGTAATCTGGACGCTTGTTTCCAGTTTGTTGTCTTAACAAGCACTGTACTCTGAACTATACTGCTCCTCAAGTGGCCAGGCGTTGACAACTAAAGAAAACTTCAGCACTTTCTCTTATGGCACAATGGGAATATAAGAGAAAGACTGGAACTTGTGTAGGACAGTTTCAAGGGTGACTCAAGTAGCCTGTTGGCTGAGTAGAAACATCGTCCACAAAAAAGAGAAAGTGGAAAATGTCTTGGAGCATGTTTTTCTACTCAAAATAATAACAGTTTCGGGGCAGTTTTGAGACTTACATACTTTCTCCGCTGATGATGTACAAAAACCTGGTCAACTTTTGGAAACGAGACAAAATCACTTTTGCCCTTAGAAAAATGCAAGAACGTTGTTACAAATTCAAGGTAGCATAAAGTACCACCTTGAACGCAAACTTGGAAAAACGGAAGAAGTCATGCCGTGTCTCTTGAAATAAGTAGAGAATCTTTAAGACATGTTTACGATTCATTACTTCTAAAAAAAAGTCACACTCTCTCACAAACACAATTTTTTTACCAGCTTTTTCTCCGTTGTGGTGAATGAGAAGTAGGCTACAATTTATCTGCTTTTTTACACTAGAGAAGCTCCAGTATTTTATGCATTCATATCACCTCGTTTAGCATACGGTGGCGGGGAGTATGGCCATGAATGTCAAAATTCATGCCAGTGTTTATCCTAATGCTTGGTGACTTATGTGTCTTCATTTCGTATACAGACTTCCTCCGAATGCGAGTATTATGAAGACTCACGTTTGCAGGAATTTCCTAATGCTTCATTTCTCTCTTGAGAATGCTGAGTCGTGGATTTTAAGAGAATAAGTTTGTGAAGCAGGAGCGGCTCTCCACATCGCTTTTCGACGCGGTTGGAGTCTTCCTCTTTGTTAGTTTGCTTTTCCTGTTTGTAATTTATGTGTAATGAATCGTTGCGGAGCTGAGTCTTCTGGGATTTTCTCTCTGCGAAAGGAAGTCTGCAAAGATTCCCAGATTTAGATGCAAAACCGATGGATTTTGTGTATGCCAATGGATTACGAAACGGGTTTTCCGAATTAAGACTCATTAAATGCAAAGGCATGCTTGGGGAAACAGGTGGCTTTAATTAGAGACCTTTGAAGGTTAATTTATACAGTTGCGTAAATAATGTTGACAGTGGGGAGGAAAGGGTGTAATAATATTTTGATATCTTGTCCTTTGTAGACACTGTACAAGGCCAGAAGACATCACAAGATGTTGGAACGGAAATCAGCAGGGTATCCCATGTCGTCAGTCCCCCAAAACGGGGAATCCCAGCCCCTCTCCCCCACCAAAGGGAAGCTAGCTGACGGAGAAACCAAGGACTCGAGTCCCGGGCAAAATGGTAAGTTGCGGTCCTCCATTCGGAAATCAAACGGAAGGAACTCATTCCGGGACGACTCAGAGAGGCAGTCCGCTCTGTTGGGAAGCCCAACCAACGAAATATCAAAAGGAAGCATCAAAAATGGGAGAGGATGCAATCACCAACTCGTTCATCAGAGTCCGCATCACATCCAAGTTCCAATTGATGGGGCCGAACATTCATTCTCAAATAGCAGGAGGGCGTCTGGAGAAAGTTGCGAGTTGAAGTCGGAGACAACCACGACTCATTACAATGGGATGCGAAGATTTACAAAGGGTCTCATCCGCTTCCCGTCGATCCGCAGACAATCCAATTCGAAAGGGGGGAAGGGCTCGAAGAGGACGGATCGGACTTCCAAAATGCTGATGGCTGTTCTGGTCCTCTTCCTTCTAACAGAATTTCCTCAAGGGATTATGCACTTTCTCACGGGGTGGTATGGGCCCGAATTTTTTAGGTGTTATTACAACACCTGGGCCGAAGTTTTGTTCACTGTTTTCACAGGTACAAGTTCATGGGAATGAATGCATGTAATAACCAAGCGACCGTGTCGACCACTGTCTAAACAGGAGAAAGTCAGAGAGAAAATGTGATTTTCTGCTTGGTCATCCCACAAATCGGATAAAGGGAAGCTCATTCATTTTCCAAAATTGGTAGAGAAAATATAAGGCAGAAAAATACTTGCCCGCAGCACTTGCGGCAGTGTGGTGGAAAAATACATACGTTTTTTCTAATTCTCTCACTTTCTTCACTTTTACTTGCTCTGGTGTAACAAGGGAAAAAAATTCATAGGACCAAGTGAAGTCAATATAGAGATCTCTCAAGTCCATTTTGTATGGCGAAACTTCTTGCAGCTACTTTTAGAATTACCCGTGTAGAAAGTAAAAATAATATTGTATTTAGATTGTAAGTAGGACGTAACACCTTTCTCTAGGCGATATACCTACTTACTTTTCTCAAAGAAATTAGTTTACAGCGGTTTTCGTGGTTTTGTTATTTGATGTTATGATACGTTGTTAACTGCTTGTCGCCTCACAGTGAGTTGCATCTAATTGTGATTGTAACGAAGTACAGTGAGTGTGCGAGTGGAGCATTTATAAAGTGAAAGCAGCGCTTTCTCTTATATAATTTTGTGATAACGAGAAAGGTACTTTATGTGAGGCAAACCAAACTCATTAGTTGAGCCACAGACGGGAAGCACCGTCAGTCTCACACCCCATCGATTTACATCCCTTTCGGAGATTTTTAATTAGCTTCTCCAAGTCCAACGTGTGCTACGAGTTTCCGAGTGAAAACTTTGTTTTCGCGCATATTGGCTCATAAATATTAATGAAAGGGTCCGCAAATTTTCACCAGGCTTCAGCGCACAAAGTATATTTACCTTCTGCACGAATTGCATTGCTTTTTTCAATGACGTGAGAAACACTTCTCTTTTATAACAAGGTAATAAGCGCTACAACAGTACTTTCCAATATCTACGAATTATCATTGACAAAAGCGATTCGA
>JAHZMW010002777.1:0-17820 GCA_027743745.1 Alloscopus bannaensis
TAGGTTAAACGACAGGAAATGACGAAGAGAAAACACAACACTTGATGATGCATTCAACATTGTTGCCACCTTCATTTTGAAATGATGTAATATTGTCACTTTTTAAAAGGCGTACCAACGAAGGAAAAAACCATTAAGACCAAAGAGAGATTTCAGACAGTGTAGAACATCAAGAAATGCAGAGAAGGAGAACACGTAAATAAATGAACTTAAAGTGAAAGTGTTTTAGCATAATTTACCAATACGCATCTTCCGTCCGTCCTCTCTCCTGTGAATACTAATGACGACATAAAGTCCTAACGAAGCAAAACATGCCGGAATATAAAAATACAACTTGTACCAACTGATAATATGCAGCATATACAAACTTATATAACGTTCTGTGAGGAGAAAGCATAATACACACCCACACACATGTACAGCTTATTATACGTACAACGATAATAGAGAGCAACAGTAGAAGTAATGGGTTGACTAGAAAAGAAGATGGAAATCCGAAAAAATATACAAGAATTGCAACATTAAGGATTCCATTTGTACCGCTGGCGGAGCCGACTCGTCTCATTTGATGTTACCGATTAGCATATTACTATTATTCCTTTCTCCGTCATTCCACTTCCACTCCTCCTAACTTTTCCTGTCTCTATGCCCATCAGAATGAGAGTGCTCGTGCTGTTCTCTCATTTTCTCCTCCCTCACAATGACAGATAAACCAAACAAGAATAACAAGAGAAGAAAGTAGGTAAACACGAAAATTCACATATACTCACTCAAAAAGTCTTCGCGACAAGGAAAAGTGTTATTAAAGAACCTCTCTTTCTTTCTCTCTTCCCCTTCATTTCGAAAAAAACGAAGCATGCATTTAGAGTTGAGTGTTCCGTAGTCGTTTCACGATGATGAGAATAGGATCATTGAAACGAAACTCACATGCTTTCAAGTCAAGCGAAAGCTGATGGGAAACAAGATGAAATGCTGATGATGATGACAAGATGAATATTGAAATTTTCAGGAGAAAATTTGAAATTAGAATGTGATTTTTCCAGCGAAAGATTCGCAAAAGACTTTTGCTCCTCCTCAAAAGAGACAGAGAGACGGGCAATTGTCATGAAAAGTCTTTTAATATGCAATAAATGTTAAAGTAGAAAATAGGATGGGAGAACGGTCTCCCAGTTCTCTGGAAAATTCCCTAATTCCACGTATCCATACTCTAATATTCAATTGTGTCATTAAAAAGATATGCAGATGTGCTCCACTTTTCTCTTCAAAATTCCTTCTCTCATCTCTCCCTCTCTGGAGTCAGACATTTATATTTGTGTAAGCTCCTCTTACACAAGTTTACAACTGAGGAAAAATGTAATCATCTTGTTGATGATCATGAGACGACAACAGAAGAGATGACATGCCACAAAATGTGTTGCTTTCTGAAAGCGAAAACAAGTTGAAATGTTACTGAATATACATAGGAAAATAATGCGCCACATATTTCCTTCACGCAGAATTCTGTGTGACAACACATACACACATAAAGCAGATATGTGCGCTGTAACATTCCTCCGAAGAAAAGCGTTCAGAGTAAATATATATAAGAAAGGGAGCATGTTCTCACACATTCCACTCTCATTCCTGAGACAGTTTCCTCTTCAACATTTTTCCCTGTCTGTACTCTCCTCCAGACGAGAGAATGCATCTCATACCAATATTTCGGAAATGGCAATGTTGAATGTGTGGGAATTTTGGAGAAAGCCCTACACTCTCAGAGTTATGCTTGTACTTTTTGTTGATGACTACACGATATGACTACGATGAGGTTATGCGCTCCCTCGTTTTCTCTCTCTTTTCAGCAATAATCCTGATGCTAGCTTATGCTCATTGGCACGAAAACAATGCGATTTTCAACTCGCTCATTTTCAATCCCACTTGGATTCGTCTCTGCTATCACATTTTGCTACAAAAAAACAAGTTCAAATTCGTGATCATATCCGTTCTCCTAGGATGATGATCACAATGGAATGTTGTTTGGCACATGTTTCCCCCATTGAAAATTTTGGAATGTTTTCCGTGGTTCGTTCATCGCTTTCCTTCTCCTGTTTGTACATGCCATCTCTCTCCTTTCTAGATCTGATGTTAAATAGCTAAATGAATCATTCCCGTCAAAACTCTCTGGCTCGAAAACTTTAACGGAGGGGGAGTGCTGAGGATGAAACCTCCAACTATTTTCCTTTCCCTTCTCCCTCTGAAACCAGTTCCCTCTTATATTATCTGAATTTCTACTAAAAGCTACGTGAAAAAACGTGAACAACTCTGGGAAAAGATTCATATTTCATAATTGAATTTAGAGCTCTCCGTTCAAAACTCTCTTCCACCAAAAATTAATATCACTTTCCATCCTCTCTCTCTCATTCGTTTTAGAGATATCGTTTGAAAAGAAAAACACAACAAATACTCACATTGAGTGCAGATATATACGAAATGTATTTAGCTCCTCTCTCCAACTTTCCATCCTCTCTCTCATTCGTTTTAGAGATATCGTTTGAAAAGAAAAACACAACAAATACTCACATTGAGTGCAGATATATACGAAATGTATTTAGCTCCTCTCTCCCCAACGAAAATAAACAAATTATCTGCATTCCACGCGTGTAGATTTTCCTCCAAACTTATTATTATGTTTTTACGAAGATATTTGTGAATGAAAGATAAATCTTGTTCGTTTTCATGTTTTCCTCACTTTAAGCACTCATTCCTTTCTCTGTAGTGCATGCAAGGTTTGCATCCTTCCAGCACTCCCTTATAATTCCATTGACTTTTTTGAAAAAATGATTTCTCTCCGAAATGAGTCCAGAGTTTGGTTGATGCACGTGATAAAATTATCCTCCTTGGAGAAATCTGAGTAATTACTTAGCAGCTTGAAAGAAAAAAACAGTAACAAGCACCAGTCATAAAACTGGTATGTGCCCATATGTACGGACTACGCTAGGGAACAACAGAACGAAGAGTTTTTAAGTGTGTATCGTGAGACGACGTTTAATCTCCAGGAACAAAACGACAAGCTCGTATTCTCTTCACTCCCTTTTATGTCTTAAATAAAACTGGAGAAAGTTTGACCATTCATACTCTCTCAAAGTCTCGATTCCTTCCAGGTTTATTTTTTGTTTAGATAATTGGTCACGCACTCTGGACCTAATCAGGTTCTCTCTCCCAAGTCTGAGTCGTATATAAAACCATGAAAGGAGATGTAGTTTTTTGAGAGGGAAAGCCAACAGTGACATTACAACTTTTCCTCTTTAACAACCCGAGAGAGTGGACCACATCTCATCAGAAAAGTTACAATTTATAACTCCACGACGTATACACGACATGTACACGTGTGTCCGTAAGTAATCATCAGAAAAACAGAGTGAAATATGATTTACATGTTGAAACTCTCGTAAAACCTTAAGTAGAGAAGTCGTAAACTTTTTGCTGGTCCTTTGTTAATCATGTAAATGAATTAATGCATGATGAGCGTGTGTGATTAAAAATAGAAAAAAACTATAAAAAAACTTTTTGTAAGCTTACCGCTTCTGTGTGAATAGGATGTACTGCAAACAGCATGGCCGCTACAAAGCTCCCCAACTCCGTGAGGAACATGGCGGACACCCTGTCAAAACACGAAACAAATTGGTAATGCTTTATTATTCACTCGTGTGTGATGGAATCCTTCCCGGGGAAAAATCGAATACAAATAGCACCTTCGGGAAAAGTAATTGACTGGCATTAAACGACCTTTCAAATTTATATTGGTTTGTGCTCCAGCGAGAGAGGATCAACCACAAGTACACATAAAATACACTTCAACCCTTCCCTCAACGAGAGTAATCGCTCTCCATATGTTCTTGTACCACTTTTATTTAACTTCGTTCCCTCACACCACTTCAGAATACTAAATATTCACAAGGCAAAATCCAGTGTGGTAAGTAAATGGCGCGGGTAAAAAACTGAAAAATAGGAATAAAACGAGGGAGCCAGAGAAAAATGTGGTACTTTATCCTTTTAAACATCGCATCAAATATATACAAGGCACCACATTTCCAGTATTTTCTTCGGGTGATGCAAACATTATCCACAAGCATCCCTGACTTGTCCGTGTAAAAAGGTAAACTTTTCTGGAAGGGAAAGCATCCAGAAATTTGTTACCAGTTGTCCCATCCAGATTATTACTCGTTTTGTACTTTATAGAGGGGCCACGTTTGTCTCGAGATGCAAATCATGTACTGGCTCAACCAAAAGTTCCTCGTGGTTTCCAGATAAACTCTTTATACGCGATCAAAGAAAAGTTTGGATCTCAATAAAGAAAACTACAGAGAAAAACACCACAGAAAATTAAAAACAGAAAATGGACGGTAAGATGAATAGACTGGGATTCCCAACGGCTGGATGATGGAAGTTAGCTTAGCAAAGAAAAAAAAATTACTGTGCAGAGTAAATAGAAAAAGCAGGAAAAGCGTCGGAATTTTTTCCTTCTCTCTGAGAAAAGCTATGCTCATTTTGTGTGCACACACGCGAAGATAAAAATGGTAGTTTGCATAATGCCACCATTTGTTACCCTGTTTATGGGAGTAATGGGAGCGAGTTGCAATTTCCCAAGGTATGCATACAAAAAAAAAGTGGATTTTTAACTGTCTACCTTTCCCCCAAAGTCAAAACAAGACAAAACTTTGCACAACATCAACTACACGGACTATCGACTTCGCGGTCAGGTATTTTTCACAGGAGAAAGCAACTCGTATTGACATACAGAGAAAAAAAACAAATGAAAAAAAAAATCCCACCACAACTCTGTCTCTTTCTAATTCTCTCTTCTCCCACAAGGTATACGAGTTCATCAAACAAAATCCATGAAAAATTCCTCCCTGCTCTACATATTATTATCTTTAAAAGTCAGCACGCCAGCCCCCTTTCTGAGAATAAATATGCTGCTGTTTATTTTCTTTCCACTTGTCATTCCATCACATATCACACATTTTCATTCCTCCCTGTTCTCCAGTATACTACTTCACAAGTATAAATGTTGGGTGGTAGTATGCTTGTTCTCCAAATATTTCACGATTTTACTACATGTGAACTCTTACAACGCGAAACATATACTTCTTTTTTGCGTCTTTCTGGTATTTGCTTTATAAAATGTGAACTTCAAAATGTATGCGTATCTGTATTTCTGTTGCCATTCTCTTCTCTACTAGGTTCCCCTAAACATTCGCAAAGGATTGTAAAATGTGTGCATAAAGAAAAAACTTTGCGGTCCCTCGTTTTCCTTTTCCACTTGAAGTCTCCTCCACACCATTATCATTTCGCATATTTATAGCGAGTCTCAAAAAATATGATAAATATGTGAAAATCTCGTAATGATGCACTTTCCTCTCTTTCTCTCCCCATTAAAATAGGAGCCATGTAGTGCCACACAGTTTATTTATTTTTTGTACACTCCATATTAAAAGGACGTATCTTGTACTTGGCTCCTGTGTTTTCTCCAGCTTTTGTCTATTTCAAACAGAGAAACAGAGATGAAAGAGAGTGCGAGTCTGTAGTGGGAGAGAGAGACAAACTCATTTACATAATCATGAGGAATGAGACGTATTTTATGGGCGGAGAAATCATTGAAAGTTGATACATTGTCACCGTTATTACTACCATTACGATTATTGCTCCAGTTTCGTTATGACCACACACACATACCCTCCACACTCCACACCACATGAATGAAATGGAGAAGAATGTAAAACTAGATTTTTTCCCTAAAAATCTTTCTCTCCCTCGAATAATTTAGTGGGGAAGGAGGCTTACGCCAGCAAAATATATAACTGTAAAATGAGGGCCCACAGAGTGCTTAGAGGATGACATACGTGAAATTGAGTCCATAAGAATGGCAAAAGACCTTTTACTTTTCTTCCAAGAGAATGCAATCTTTCTCCAGAGTGAGAAAAGAGGCGAGTACACACGCAATACACATATTCTTAGTCAACTCTCTCGTTCAATTCCCCAATGCCCTTCTCCTCACCTTATGTACACAGTGTGTGGCTATTACATAAATTCCCGTTTCCCAAAAATGCCCCTCTCCACACAAGATTTCCAATCCTCAAACCCACGGCCCATGTTCATACACAAAAAACCCATCGAATAGAAATGACACTGTACTGTAGTTCCCCTGTCCTCCAAATACCCCCAATGGAACTTATTTAGGGAAACTACAGTGTATTGAAAAAGTGAACAATTTTTTAATGTATACATAACGCTCGATGTAAATAGGGTGAAGTCCATATCCATAAAAAGGGGAAATGTATTGGGAAACGACGATCATTATATAGTCTCTAGTGTGTGGACCATTAGTGTTGCATGGGTGCTCTCCCAGCTTCTCGGTTGCTTTCCCCTTGCAGACTCTCTACTTTGGTGATTCCACAATCCCCACACCAAAGTAAACGCATAAGATCTTATTCACTCTCCATCTCCTCCCCACACGTTTAGAAAAAAGGGAGTCTGAACATATATATTTCAAACACGGGATAATTATTCTCTCATGCTACTTTGCATCCACATCTATTCATTCTCCCAATTTTCCTCTTCTCCCTCTCGTTCCATTCTCAAGAAGCCATTTTCCAGTTGCAACTTTTAAAATTCTTTCCCCAAATCTGAGTACTTGGGTGCATGCATTTCGGATAAACGTTGAATGGTTGGAGAGAGTGATCTCGTAAATGCTTTTCCTACATGAAAAACTAACGTCATTCGTCTCAATAAGTTATCGCGCTCCTTTCTCATTGGAAAATAATGAACGTAGACCGAAACTACACTTTCACTCTCAACATTCCATCTCCGATGTGACTTTCGTCGTCACAACATTCCCTCAAATCTAATACCGTATCAACTCTGGAAATGAGGGAGGAAATGGGTGACGCGCTGTTGAGGAAGACGAAAATGGTCACAGCTTAAGGCAGCGGTCTCGCATTTTCGTGTTAACGCCTAAGCTAAAGTGTATTCTTAGCTTTTATTTTTATATTTATTCTTTGCGAAAAAGGCAAAGAGAACTACTACTCCAAGAAAAAGTGGCAATATAGACGAAGTAAGCAAAAACATATCTTTATACCCATGTCCATTTTTACGGATCTTCTGTAAAAACACATTCTTGCGACAACTATTACTTCAATCGGCTTGCCCGCATCCTAACAAGTGAACTCGCTAAACGCATTCCTCTCTCTTCTCCAGTCATTGCAAATTCTCGCCGTTAGGCGATGCACCAAGGAAAAGTGCTGAAAGTAGTGAAAGCATTCATTAATGCGTTTCTTCCAGAGAAAAAAATGCAATTAAGTTTCGACTTGAGAACTTGGTGAAAGCGAGAGCGTGCTCTTTAAGAAAAAGCGAGAGAAAAAATCACACTGTGTTTTTCCTACTTTCACCGACCCGACCATAACCTCCAAAGTCACTTATGGTGTTTCCCTGTCTTCCACATACACATCTACAGTACTTTCGCCTGTCTGCAAGTCATTAAAATAAAAGCTCGGGGATATATGGAACGCATCTCCTCTCGACACGACGCAGGCATGTATGTGTTTAATTGAAGAGGTCTGACGACAGTCATGCCTTAGCCCTCTCGTCTCTCCACAGCTTGTACACTCAATCATTCACTTTCACCCACTTTTCTCTTCTTCCTCCTTCGCCATTCTTGAAGAAAAAACTCTCAAATGCACACACATACTTCAGCCATCATCATCGTCGTGAATCACACAAGAAGAGAGGAAAAAACACATCTCCCCATCATTATCACCTTCTCTCGCGAACGGAGGCACTCATCATAGGTCTTTTCCTCGACGTCAAAAAGTTGGTGTGTTCTCCCGAGAAAATGACGTAGAACGAGTGCAAATGTGTATAACAGGAGAAAAAAATAATCGTTCCTCTCTTGTATGACATTTCTCGAGAGAAATCTGCTTTTTCAGCGGGCTCTTCCCAACTAATTCTCCTTTACCTCCTTTCAGCTTCATTTCCTTCATTACACACATGCACAATACGAAAGTGGAAGAGCTCTAGAAACCTACTCACACTTTTGCCAACCAACTTTCTCCTGTGTTGTAAAACATCACTGTATGTCTATGCAGGGTGTACCTGTTTATATATATTTTCGAGGTGAGCCCTGAATTCTTATATTCCGTCAACGGAAGACAATTCAGTTGAGGAAATGAGAGTCAGAAAGAAGAAGGATAATGATGATGATGGTGGTAACACAGTGGAGGCAGAGCATCAACACAACTCTGAACAAATGGTAAAGAAAAGAAAAGAGAAGGAGAAAGTTGGACAAGGGTTGGCGCAAGCAGATTCTTCGATTAAATTGATATCGATTAGTTGACAGTGTGCGTCCAGAGACACATTCATCAGAGCGGAAGCAACAAATCCATTAATTACAGCAACCCAACTTTTTGCACTCTCCGTTCTCTCCGCTCACTTCCGCTGCCAGCAGCAAATCTTTACCAAGAGGTTACTACGGGCAAGATTGCTTTCTCCACGAGATCCTTTTTAGGGCTCATATCGCCCCAAAATAACCTCTGTGTGTGCTATATGAACTGTGAAATTTTCTTTACGCACGTATTTTTTTCTACTTCAAGAAATGAAATTGGCGACAGAAGAAAATGTAAATGTGTTTTCGTATGAAAATTGGATCCTGCATATTACCATTACATATGTCATCATGATGATTGTGTGTGTAAAGCCGAAAACAAAATTAAAGTAGCAAACTATGTTCTCTCGCTCTCCATTTTTCTCTTCTAATGTACACAAGAAGATAAAACGCAGTCTATAGTTGACAATAAGTGATATGGATATGACCATTTTCAGTGATTTAGTGTCGAGAATGTTTTCCTTTCGCCTATTTTTATTTTGCTTCCTTTTTTGCTACATACTTTTTTTATCGTCCTCCTTCAAAACAAGCTTACACAGTATTACACTTTCGTACTATAATTTTGTTACTTCACTTCACCACGAGTTCCTTTTTGCTTGATAAGACTGTTTCTTTCTTTCCTTTTTTTTTAAAAAAAAAACAGCACATTTATTCTGAGGGATAGTAATAAAAATGAGAATTGGATAAAGTTGGTGGATTGCTGTGTAAAACGGAGAAAGTTGCAATCACAAAAAATAGATACACAATCCCATTTTCGTTTATGAAATGAAGTTTTATGTACGCACACACGAGAAAAATTGTGTGTAGTCATTGAGAAAAAAATGTTTAGCTTTAATGTTGCCACTTGCCGCATTTCCTCCATTAAATTAAAGCAAAAAACTCAACGAAACGAAGAATGTCCGTTTCAAAAACATAGAAAACCGTGGAATGGAAAGCTTAAGGTTTATTCATGACAATGGTAATGTTGATGGATTCATAAATGCAGTGCAAAAACACACACCCACTTCGCACCAAGTCTTTTATTCAAGATTAGGCCGTAATTGAGCAATTCTAACTAAAAGAAAGAGTAGCCCGTGCCTCTTATCACAGCTTGTAAAGCGTCGAATTCGAGGCAATACGAGACGTGTGAGAAAGTCCACAAATTGTTAGTTGAGAACAATGAGAAAGAAAAATGGAATAATCTACCCAACAAGATTTTCCCATCAAACAAAAGCGGCAAGACACTACATTTTGAGATACGCTTAAAGAAAAAAATACTCTTGAAAACTTTCACATAATTTTCACAGCTCTCGATAAGGTTAGAGGTTATTGTAAATATGACCGTGTACAAGTATATCTTACGATTATAAATGTAAAGCTAAGTGGGCTGCTGCCATCCTGCAGTCTTCCAAACATACAAACAAAGACGTAAGAGAGAACTGTGTGGACTACATGATCCAGCTTCTATGCGAAACATTTGAAAAACTCCTAAATGCATGACACGGAGAGTAATGGGTAAAGTTGCTTTTGTCTCCTCTCTCTTGTGCATGCATGAGCTGTTTCGTAATGTCTTTAAAATTGCAAAGTGACTCCTTTACCAAGTTTTTTCCTAGTGCCACCAAGAGGACGAAAGTGAGTTGTGAGCCCCTCCCAAAAACAGGAGAGAATACGTATAATGGAAAAGAGATCCATGAAGGTACGAGAGAAAAACAAAATAATATACACAAGAAGTGGAGTTCTTCTACTCTCATAATTCTGCACTACTTACGTGTGTCGCGAAGGAAAAGTCGCAACTTCCCTTCTACCTAATGCGAAAATGCGGGAAGTGAGGCAAAAAATATGTTGAAAAAAAAACTTTCTCACTCCCAACTAACTACATCCTTCACGCGCCACCAATCACAATCACAAGTTTTAGTGTGAGTGAGTGCGGGACCGCATTTAAAATAAGAGAAACAGGCTTGTGTCACTTACGGTAAAAATCGGGATTTATAACGTGTGCTCCACTCACGAGCTTTTATCTACGAAAAGAGGAATTTAAAGGGCTTCAAGAAAAAGTCACACAAGTATACAAAATTCTCTGGTGTAACAAAACAGGAGAAGAGTGTCGAGACAATGGGAACTGGATGAGAGTGTGTGCGAGCAACATTTCTTTCCTGGAAAAGCCCTCAATTATACCCTTCGAGAGATGAAAAAAACACATTTATGTATATACGGGAAAAAATTGTGGAAGGAGAATGTACACTTTAATTGCTCTTTTCTGAGAGAAACTATATATACACTCGTCCCAGCTATTTTTTTCAAGGGTAGTCAACCGTAATCGTGTGCTCGCATCTCTAAGTCGCTTTTCTAGTTTTCCATCATGTCATCTCAAATTGTGCAAGGCGTGTGTGTAAAAGCGGAAGAGGAGAGAAAGCGAGTGGGAGAGTGAAGGGGGAAATATATTCTGGAGTGAAACCAGTTGCGAAATGATATTTTTTTTCCCTTTCCCTCTCTCCACTTCTTTTCTTTTGTTCCCAAAGTCGAAAAGTCAAAAGTATAGTTATAACTCGACCATATAACCTCTATGAATATTCAGAGTACAATACGTAATATGCATACAATATTAAAATTGAAAGTGACTTAGTAAAACTGTTATCACTGCACGCAAAGACCTTTAATGGAAATGCCCAACCTCTTTCCACTTCCAGCGAAACAAAAATGTGCGGGCTCAAGTGGAAGGAAGAAAATTACTCTCCGTTCATTTACACATCACTTGATCGCGTTTATTTTTTTCTCCCTCTCCTGCAACAGTTAAACATGGAAGTGAGGGACTGTGGAAATCACGTTTAGATTGGTCTGCAATATAGTAAATGACATGCAATAAATGAAAGCAGTTGGAGCAGAGCAACTAAAAAATCAAGTACCTAGGAATCCACACAATTCGGTATTGTGTAGAGATATAAAGAAGATTTAAAATTTATTCAACCAAAAATCTCCCCGAGAGGAGTGGGTTGACTAAACGACACATGATTTTGGGGGCGTTCACTACACTTTGAGCTAAAATCGAAAGCCATCCATCCATCCGTTCCTTTTTTCTTCAAAATACAACCACACAGCGGCTCTTGGCTTTAGTTTTTTTCCAATTTTGTGTTTTGTACTGGTTCCGAGGATTACAAAAACGAGGAGAAAGCACGACTCGATTCAAAGAAGACAATGGTAAAAGCTCCTTGTTTTTCCTCATTTCTCCCAGTTTTAATGTGATCCCATCGTCATCATCATTCCGGGATTCCTCCTGAATTCTCTCTATCTGTTTGTCATTTCATGGAACATAAATCCCTCCAAATGGATGAAGCTCTTATTCTCCCTATTTTATATACGGAGATAATGGGATTTTTACGGCTGCTATTTTGTGCACAAACCTCCTCCATTTGAGAGAAGATGTGCACATATATAAACACACATGGGCGACATACGTGGAAATCAAGGCACGTACTTTTCCGTCACATAAAATACAAACATTAAAATATTCCACCCCATTCTCACAAAAAGACGACTACCAAGAGGCATTTTCAATTTCAGTGGAAAAATTTGTTTTCAATCGTGTCCCACTCTCTCGCATTTCCCCCTGTCACACAACTTCAAATACATAACTCACACAAGCACGCATTGTTGCGAGGAGTTGTGCTCGAATGTCACCCAAAGTTTGCGAGGCATTCCTTCAAAAGAATGAGAAAGAGGAGAGATACTTTTGTCCCAAGTTTTTTCCTGAACAAAATGACATGCGAGATGAAAAGTATGGAAACAATAAAGTCATGACGTATAAACGTACCTCTTATATATGAGGTTTGTATTGGTGTGTGCGTGTCTTTCGAAAGGTAAAGACCTTTTACTCATGGATTATGATATGAAGACTTTTGACTTAAAGAGAAGAAATAAGACAACAGAAAAAAGTGGAAGTTAATGGACTAAACGCAGACACGAAACAAAGTTATCCATGCCACTCACTCAAACATCACATTAAAGTGTCATTTTTTATCGAAACAGACACACACCTACAACATTTGATACACTCTGCTCCACACGCATACTCACATTTTAAGAGAGAGGTCGAGTACCGCACGTGAGAATTATTGCTTTCCATTAGCCAAAACCGGGAAGACGGAGGTAGTACGCGAGAAAAAAGCGGGACATGTTTTTTTAGTTTGTGTATCAAAAAACCAAGAACCAGTGGAATTGAGTGCAAGATATTAAAAGCGAAAAAAAACTCAGCCCCGCCTTCCATTCCTGCACGCTCAGTGAGAAAAATACTTAACCTCTGTCAATGTTCTCCGTTTTTATTTGCTTTTAATGTGAAGCACTTTACTGTGAGCTAGGCCCTTTAATGGGATGACTCCCACCTAATGTATTGTGGTACACTTGCTACTGTGACAAATTTGAACAATTGAGCAGTCCAACAAAATATAATGCATGCGATGCTCATGTTGTGTAAATCCTCATTACTGACTCATCATCACGCACAACGCCACAGTTTGGAATGCGCAATATGCATTTTCAATTCATCTAATGAACTGTGCAAACGAGGCCACGTATTCCATTAGCACCACTTCTCTCATTCTTACTCTACCTCACCTCATGCAATCCGAAAGTCATCAATACACAAGCACTAAATTGTCCCATTTACTTCGTGATGTGGCGTGGCGTTGGAACGAAACGAATAAATTGGTCACAAAAACATTTATTTACATGATGGACAAACACGAAAAGAGAAAACACTGTTTCTTTGTGAGAGCGTAAAAAGTCGAGATGAATATTCACCATTTTTTATACTGAAGATGGAAGAACAAGGCAAAGAGGTGACGCCTTCCTCCAGTGCTCACCTTGAGATAAAAATGTGTTTTCTTCGTTGCGGAAATTTCATACAGAAATGAAAATGGATTCTGGCACGCATACAGGTAATATGCTGGTGAAAGCAGTAAAAGCCACCCAAAGCAAACACCTCAACACTATTTACACACATTCACATATTAAAGTAGATGCCCCCAGATATTGTGGCAAATATTCTGTTCGTAGGCATCGTTCTATGAATATTTTTTAAAAAGTCAATGACTTGTCCTCACAAATGCTACACCAAACGGTTTGTTTATTGTGGAGAAAGCGGGCGTTGCCCATTCAAAGAAAGGGTTGTTCCCACCTCAAAAAATTATCTTTCTCTTTCAAAAATGCCTCTCGTTTTTATCTTGTTGTATCCATCAAAAGGTAATCAAGATTGATGGACATTTATGGGATAAAATGTATGTACTTGAAAACATAGTGTGTAAAAGCACAAGGCGAAAACCTGCCCAAGCAAGTTGAAAAGGGGAGAAAATGCGCATTGAGACTCTGAACTGGTTATAAAAAAGGTAAGCTCGGTAGTAGCCTTTTTTATCTCGCACACTTATCATCACCAACGCTCGCGTTTAAAAAATGCTACAATAAGTGTGTGGAAATACTCCCGAAGACGAGTGCTGTGAGTGATGACGATGGTTTCGTGCAGCAAGTCAGGAGTGCATACATAAAGGAAATGAAAATCTCCTGCTATTTGCATAAGCAACCATAAAAAGTTCGACATGAGCATCTGAGTTTCTTCAAATGTGAATGTGTTGAATAGATTGCACAATACATTTTTCTGAAACCACTTTTATGAGTAGTCAATTCTCTTGGAAATCAAATCCAGAAACTATTGCTGAGGGTTTTTAATGTGAGCATAACCGCATAAGAGACAAAGATAAAAAATATGTTTTCCTTTTTACTTTCCTTCAAACATGGAGCCAATCTCTAGAGTTCCAGACCTGCAAGCAATTTTCTTGAGGTGGAAGGTGAAGAGCTAAATACAAATGCTTTGTTTGTTCATAAAAATCTTCATACTTTGACAAAGTGAAAGGCTGTCCTTCACAAAAATGAGAAATCACAAAAAACAAAAACGCACTGAAAACAACCACGATTGCATTTTACCGTGATACATCCCGACTTAAGTCATAATGTGTACACACAAAAGAAGTGAACGCACTCCCATAAAATTTTCTTTCTCTCGCTGTCTCTCCTGGTTTCACATTGCTGCCAAAGCCAGGCGTAGTATCAGCGTTTCAGTAAAAGAGTGCAATAAATGAGCAATTTTTTCTTTAATATCATTAAGCAGACGAGATTGTGGGAGTGAGAGAGATAGTAGTCGTGTGGGTTCTTCTGGAAATGTTGCAAGTGTCTATAAGCACATATGATCTTTTACGTATGCTTGAGTATGTATAATGTGTAGCTGCTTTCTCAAGGGGAAAGCTCATAAAGGAATACTCTCGTACACTCGTATACCGTTTATTCTTACGGTATTGCACAGTTCCCTCTCGAAAAAGGGGAAGCTCACCTTCGCCGTTTGGAGAAAAAAGAAATTTCGCAGTCTTACAAAAGAGATCGTAGAGCTCCTTGCGTTCTCATTCCTCTTTTTTCTTCCGTAAAATTGAGAGGAGGGAAAGTCAGCAAATAGAGATAAAGATGACAATAAATGTCAACGAGTTTTTAAATAAAAAAAGTCTAGCATATTTAACCCCCTCTCGTACGTTGCTTACGAGTGGAGGAGCTGTTGAGAAAGAATTGCCAGAAGCGTATTGAAAAACTCAAAAGAAAAGAAGAAGTTTCATTCTTCTGCGTGTGCATATGTAATAATATGGTTTCGCGTATTCATTTCAGTCTACTTTAAACCGCACGACGCAACATGTACTACTCACCAAAAAAACGTGAAAGCAGTAGAAGAGCGATCTACCATTCCACTTGACCATACACTCTCTCATTCAATCTCTTAGGTATAGTCAATACAAATACAAAATGCACTTGAAAGACTAATATAAAAAATAAGTTGTTTTTCAAAAAGAACGTATGCATTAGTCTCTCCGTGTGGACCAAAGTGGCCACTTGAGAAAAGTGCAATATTTCGTGAAGTACAGTGAAATTGTAGTGACAATTTCAAAATCTCTCATTCAACAATTCTACCTGTAATTTCCCCCGTGCCCCGCTCCCATTGCTTATGTAGTTATAATCGGTTGAAGCGTCTAGTACTTTAAGGATAACAATAACCCTCTCATCTTACATTTTCTGAAAATACGAAATACCAAAGCAGTCGTTATACCATCATAGTAGTATTACCATATTTTTCATTACGTTTTCCCTCCGATGGTATTTAATTCCCGCATTTTCCATCTGACGATGAGAATGTCAAATGACGGGGGTACAATTACACTTTCGTGCTAAAAACGTTTCATTGTTTTGGCCCACCTTGCCACCTGACGCTCGTCCTTGTCTAATCAACTTTTTCTTTAAACCTTGGAGTAATAATGCATGGCGATGGCAGTATAAGGTGTGAAAGTGGTACGGGGATGTCTCGAGAAAAAATCAAATTTTTCTCAAATTACACAGTGCGAAAAAAACGAGGATAAACACTGTTCATTAAGCGAGTATGAATTTTTTTACTGGATGAAATGATGTTTGCTACCTTCACATATTTATGTATTTGTCGTATTACCAGTCACCTTTTATATACTCCTTTCAACTTATAAATATGCTAAATTTACCCAAACAATGGTTGCGAGCAACTATTCGTGTTCGTGTTCCAACAACGCAGCCATGTCTTGAAAATGAGTAATAAGGAAATATAATCGAACAGAAAAAGCTCTCTTCCACGTAGTCGGGTCAAAAACACCGTATCTTATCCTCAGAATCTTGTCTTTTGTAGTTGATAAAGAAATATTTTAGCAAATGGCACAGACTATGTAAAGGAAAAATCACAAAAAGTTAGTAAAACTGTAACTCGCTTCTTTTCTTTCGATTTGTCCCTTATCAACTTTCAGCATTACTTCAAAACCCAATTTTAATTCTTTTCCGAAGAATGAGAGCGAAAAACACGACTTTTATGTAGTCATCATTATTTCCCGTTTTCCCTTCATCTCTACACATTCTCCAAAATTATTTTTACACTTGCTCCGCTCAACTTGGCATAGGGATCGCAAGAAAAAATAATGACTTTCACATTTTTCTTCCACAAATCCATCTTTTGCCAATCTATCCTTGACAAAAAAGTATACTTTCACACTTGAAGAAAATCCGCTTTCACCCTAGCACCTACAGCTCTTCGGATATGCGTAAGCTCATATGTAAAAATCAATTCCGTATATTTTCACAATTTTCTCTCTCACACACATTCTCCTCCTCCGGATTCAATTCCTAGAAATAATGCGTAGGCTGACAAAACAAGAACTCGTGCTTTCAATCTACTATTACACAGATTTGTAAAGCGACCCCAAGGGAGAAAATATAAGTGCAACTGGAGACATACGGAGACGCCATGTCCTGAGAGCTTGGGAAAGGCACACAATACTACGACTAGGAATTGTTTATGCATTACCCATAACACAGTTTTTATATAAAACCAACAGAACAAAAGACGAGAGAGACACGATAAGTGTGCAGAAAGCTGACGAGATTTTTCGCCCTGCCTGCTCAACTTTCACTCTCGACAAAAAATCACAGCAAAACAGGAGAGGAAAGAGAGAGAGCGAGTTCACTCCAACAAAACGGATCGAACACTTTGGTGAGAATTTTCCAGTT
Source organism: Alloscopus bannaensis (assembly GCA_027743745.1). Classification (NCBI taxonomy): domain Eukaryota; kingdom Metazoa; phylum Arthropoda; class Collembola; order Entomobryomorpha; family Entomobryidae; genus Alloscopus; species Alloscopus bannaensis. The sequence goes on from JAHZMW010002777.1 coordinate 17,006, forward strand.
GTCTCTCTCTTTCTGGATGGATGTTTCTGGAGCAAACTTAAAGATATAAATGTAGATATTCATGTATTCAAATGGAGCCATTGTGCCCGTTTTATGAGTGAATCCTTGTATGCAAATCCCAGGAACATGCAACAGTCCCATATCATCAATACACGTTCAACGTGTATCTCACATTTAACTCTGCCAAAGCCTTTTGTATCACACACACCAAAACCAGAGATGTGGAAACTACTACCAATACCAATTGCACATTTTCGGGAAAGGAAAACGACCCAATGCATCACGTCAACACTTTTCGCCTGTTTCCCAAAATAGCAGAAAAACGCGGTCACCGGCTCTGATTTTTTTTGCAAATGGCCTTTAGTTTGCGAAGTGTAGAAGGAAAATGGACAGTAGTATACAAAGGGAAATAGATTTGTGTGCAGATATTGAGATAGCAGGAGCAAACTGCCTTTTCTTACACAAACGAAAGGATCCTTCAGAGTTATTTTCGGAATACATGATGTTCTTCGTACTAGTTAAGGTCCTTTCTGACAATCGTGGTGAACATCCCATGTGCCCGCAATACGCAAAAACCTAGACCCTTTCGCTTCTGTTGCTTCTTCTCACGGGGTTTACTTACAACAGAAAAACAGGCAATATTCATTGGAGCGATAACATTGCCTCGAAAAATTGACTTTTTAGCACATACATATGATATTGTGTTTTTCATGGAATTGCGCTTGAGATATGTATACCTACTCAGTTTTTAAAGGAAAATCGCACAAAGACATAAAAAGAAATAGATAAGCAAATGGAACAGAGAAATCTGTACG
>JAHZMW010002778.1:0-89349 GCA_027743745.1 Alloscopus bannaensis
TTTGCATATATTTGGAGTAAACGGCATTTGAACCTAAGTTAACTTATGCTTCATAGTGTATAGTCATATACGAAGTATGGTGGTGGTGATTTACTCCACCACAGTGTGGAGTTGGATAAACCAGTCCATGAGGTCAACCGAAATTTGGACACGAAAAAGGTCTCCACAGTCAAATTTGGTCAGCCAACTTGGTTGGAAAGCTAGTTGCACATACATTTCGAATATGACCACTGTTTTGTTTTTTAAACATCATTGGCTCTAGAATCGGCTCGAACGGTAATTAATACTTATACTAGTGCCCAGACGGTTTGCCGTTTTTCAAAACTGATTATGTATACCGTCTAACCAAGGTTAATGGAAATGGGTCATGGCAGGGTCACAAAAAATCTTCCACAGTGACGCATGGTGTCTGGTGTTTCTGAAAAGCTAGTGATTCATAAACTACAAATGTACTGATATTGTCCAAGTTCAAACATCACAGGCTCGCGAAATAGCTTGAAAGTATTTGCTTGCCAAGACTGTCGTAACTCGGGTCGCATTTTTTTGAAAGATCTGACTTCATAACCTGTAGTCACCTCGCTAAACTATGATCCAAAATTGTATTTGCTGTTGCTGCGCTATGCCGTTGGAAAAGGAATAAACCATGACTGGCAGTCGTAATTAAGTTGTACAGCTTTGTTTGTACACTATCAATTCATCGGATATTCAGTCCGGGAGAAATCGAACCGCAGTACAATTTATCGGATAAACCGCAATTTTCCAATTTCAGGTATAATATGAATGTCAACAATAACACAATTATATCTGTTTGCAGAGAGGACCCGCCCTGTTAATGACAGTTATTTCAGAGAAAAATGAGGGTGTCAGTGGGTTGTTGTATCTAACTCACGATGGTCGTAAATATTTTTTGTATGCATTCACAGAACGACAATTATCTTGTGGAATGACGAGGGGAGCCATACGTTAAGCCATGTCTGAATTTCCACCATGTCACTTGTCGTCTATCCACTTGCATTAAAACCGTTTTGGGTAAAAAAAAAATATGTCAAATACCTGAAGTCACTGAAATGGAAAATAACGAATATCTTTTAGTGTATCAATTATACCGGTAGGTATTGTGTCAAATCTGTAGTGACAAAATTACTAAAGTTTTTACAAACGCCCTGTGCACCACGTGGTTCTCACTGACAGTAAAAGTTAGGAAGCTTTTCATATTCAAAGTCTTTTGGAGACGCACAATTTTATGGAATATACTAGCAACGTCCTGGATGTTCTATCCAAGCCTCTGATAAGCTAAACGAGTTGCAAACTCTTTTAGATGAAGAATACTTTTTGGAAGAAAAGAAAGTACTAACTATGCAAGTCTACGCGTTTCATTGTTGGGTGAAAATGAAATGGTTCTTATGACAAGCATCCCTTTCTCCTACGACTATTTTATTGAGCTACTAAATTTCACTTATTGCATCTTTCTTTTCACGACAGTTTTATATACATATTCCCTCAAATTCAAATACATCTCCCTCGCTCCAAAGGGAGTTCGCGATGAAAGGAGCATTATTGTGTTGAAAACATTCACTTTAACGGTAACTCCTTGCAAGGAGAGCAAGAGAGAAGTGTAACTTCATTGTAACGTAACTGTTATAGACACACTATACTTCTTTCATTGCTTTCACGACTTTCATCGATCAACATTCTAACTCTTGCAGAACATATATTGTCAAGTGTGCGAGAGTACATTGTTCTCTTGCTCTTTTTTCCTAACATTTCCTACACATCATATCACGGTAGTCATCTTCACGTTATGCCTTTTTCTTGTCGTGTTTTACTCATTCCGGTCTGGAGTGTATACTGGAGTTATGTGTGTATGTATGTATTAATACCGTGCGTTTCTACTGCTATATATTAGCGTGGCACGCGTGTAATTTTCCGTTATGCGCCCATTCCCCTGGAAGTCGTACTCCTTGACTTTACTGGCAAAAAATGGGGCTTCCACAAGTTCGCGTACACGCGCTTTTAGTGAGGCAACTTAAGAGCGGTACAATATGGCTGTCGCGAAGGACGGAGCTAAAAGTGAAAAAAGTTGGAAAATGGCAAAATAACTTCGTTTTTACTACAGACCATTCCACAGAGTTGGTGGGAACGAGACGAAACAGTCTCCTTCGAGTGAAAATGGTTTATGTGATACACTCTCGACAAGAAAAAGCATGAAAAGAAATCCGTGTACAACAAGCGGAAGAAATAGCAACCGGCTAATTTGAAGTACCGATAGACAGTCTGAGCCCTTACACGATAGAAACAGTAATATGCCATCATGAGTCACATTTAGACTTAGATTTCTGACGCACGTTCACTTTCGAACCGTAGTAGCATATACTGCTTACTTTCAAACGGAGAATTAACAAAGTTTGGGTTGTCATTTAGACAGACAGACGTAAAAAAGCTTGAGTACCTACCGGCACTAAAAAGAAACTTGTGTGCCAGAGAGTACCTCAACGCAGGAAAAGCCCAAGACACCCATGAATATTTGATCGCTTCTGTGTCCAAGATATTGCACGGTCTTCAGCAAAAAGGATCATGCTAGTTTAGTACTTTCTTTCAAGAACCTCGACAATATGACCTTAAAATATTTACCAAAAAATTGTTACTTTCCTTCGTTTTGCAAGGTTTTCGACTCTCAAATACCTAGCTTCCCGCATAAAGCAACAAAACATTACCGAATTACGAGGAGATTTTTTATTTTGTATGGATATATTCTCTTGTACTTTCACAGGCATTCAGAAAGTGCTTTATAGAACTTTATAGAATAGAAACACTTTTTCACTTGCCCCGACTCCATTTTCCAGCGAGCTTTCAACATCTGAAAAAAATCCCGGATAGCATTTTTCGTTTGTTATTATTGCATGATTTTTCTTTCACATTGAAGAAGCTTGATAAAAAAACCGTTTATGGGCAGTGCTGAGGATAAACGATGCTGTAATACACTGTTCTTGTTCTAGAATGTGTGAAAATTAGCGCAGTTTATATCTTACTCTCGTTTTCATAAATATGCAAAGTACTGTTGGGGCATTAAAATGGCGAGCTGAATGCTAACGCACCAATTCTCGACCGATTTTCTCGTGCTCGTTTAGATGTTCTTATTTTAGCATAAAAGATAAATACAAAAATTTAACCCGCTTAAACTGCTTACCTGCAACATTTGGCTGTGCGGCAGTGTTTGGAATTAATGTGCAAATGTAATAGTCTGCCATCCTCTTGCCGGTAACGCCAGAATCCCCACCGGTGGACGACGGGTTGAACGAGGAACGTGGAAAGGTTGTGAGAGGCGGGGGAGCAACCGTCACAGGCGCTGCAGTGAATGGTTCGGTGTAGTCACTGGTTGATATTTTACACTTTCTAATCTCATCCGGTGATGCATATCCAAAATCAGTGGGATTGTCAAAGGGCAGTGTCCCTTCAGGCGTGTTTGGAGTTTTACTGTTCCCCAGCATTCTTCTCCTAACAATGATCACGGTCAGAAGAATGGTGAGGATCATAATGATTGCGAAGACGGAACTGATGACTGCAGTGATTATGATGGTTGCCGGGCTCCATCTTGTGTGATTTAGAGCTGGTTGACCAGACAGTGCTAAAATGACAAGGTTCGTATAAATTCACCAGCATGTCTAATGAAATGGATACCATCATTCCTCATCAAATATGAAGATGAAATAAATTTTTAGCGGAGATAAGCGCAGCGAAAAATGGGTTAATGGTCGCTTCCTAAAATGGCAGTAATGGCATAGGGAATGGTATCTTATTCTGCTGATGTGCTTACATGTCTCTCCAGACATCGTATTTCCAGGAGGAACAAACCCAGAGGCATCACTCTGAGCTAATGAACCTTCTTCGGAAGTGGTGGTGCTGATGGCCCTATGCACAGTTCGCTGACTACCGACGGGTCCTACGAAACAAAGTGGTACACATTAAAGTTTTAGGTCAGATACACTGTTTTCTCATTTACTGTATGCCACTGCGTGAAGGAATACAACGTAGTTTCAAGCTTCACTTTTCAACTCTGTTCAGCTGCAATTATCAAGTGAACTTTCCTTTGTTTTCATACTTGGAATTCCGAATGACTTGCTCTGAGCAAACACAAAGCACGGTCAACTGTACTACTTCTACTACTTGCAAAAAAGAGAAAAAAAAACTTTACGTCAAGTACGCACTTGCATCAAAGGTGACTTCACTTATCAGAATCCATTTACTAGCCCAGAACAGTTGAAGTTTAATGTATTGAGCGGTCCGTCGATGAAGTTCTATTTTGATGTTTTTCGGCTTCTCGAAAATACAGTCCTCCTCTGTTTTGATGAGTACTGGATCCCCCGGGAACACTTTCCCGTCAGCACTAAAGTACACACGGGCCTCGGAAAATACCTGGAAAACGAAAGAGTAAGAGAACGAATACATTTGTAAGTGTATGGCAATTGTGATCGTTTTATATATGGTCCCTCAACACTTTGAAGAAAAAGGTGTGCGGTTTATTACCTAGTTCATACACCTACGTACATTTACCAATAACGTCGAGTGGCAGAACAAGGGAAACCCCTTACAAAAATAAATATATCCCAAACGATCCAAACCAAAAGTAAAATAAAACAACACGAGAGCGAGAAACGAACGGCAGGAGCTTCCTCTATATTTTTTGCACAAATTTTGTTTGATCCTCTTTCCCACTCTTACAATATAATGCTTTCTCCCTCAGGAATATACATTAGGTAGCAAATATTCCATTATATTCGTGTGGGGAGGCTTAAACGAGAGAGATGCAAGAAAAGGCATTTTGTGGCAAAGACGAAGACAGCTTCATCATTCAAATACTCTTCGATCTTCACAATAAATCCAACTTGAGATCACTTTCTCTTCTTGTTCCTTTCCCAAACGAGTGTGCGATGCCAACCAAAGGTATCATCAACTGATGTGAACAAGTGTAGCTCCAGGGAGCCACCAAACGAAAGAATGGTTCACGTCTCTAAACACGCTGAGGTGTCTTAGTGCACACACGGGTAATATATGTAGAGTTGAAAGGTTTCAAGTGGGAAAGCGAAGGTGTTGGAAGGGAAGACAGGAAAAATTTTGAGCTTCAGCTTTCTCTCTTTCTCTCGCTTCCTCTCTGAAACCCACTTTGTTCACGGTTTGAGGAGAAAGTTTCTCCGTTGTATTGTTGTTGGTAGTGTTTTTTCTTATGTGCATCTGTTATATAACATGCATCTCTCTAGACAATGGCTTAAATGTTTCTTTACCAAAATTACGGGGAACTCTCACCAAACTTGAAGAACAACACACACATTTCATGCGTTGGTATATAAAAATGACTGGCTCACATTTTTATATGTATTTTTGTTTCTCATCTGTGTGCCTAGTAGTAGAGGAAACCATTTCCTGATCTAGAAATGATCTATTTTTTATACTAACTTAGACTATCATCCACGCTAGCCTTTTCTCTGAGCAATATAAAAATGCCCTGAGCACACAGCAGCAACCCTTGCACACACTACTTGATGGAATAAGAAGCTTGAGGTGGTTTGCATCTTGAGAGCATATAAATAAAAATAAATGTGCCTACAATATTTGCTGCGTGCATGATATTGAGCAGGGAGCTTTTGTCTCGACATGCTACTTTCCTCGTCTAGTTTTTATGAAGACAAAAAGAACACTTGTGTGCTTTTCCAAACTGAAAACAATTTTACTGTTACAAGCAATGGAAGAGTACGACGATGAGTGAGTCAAGCCATGGGAAAACTGCAGGTGCTTTCTATTGTGTAGGAAGGCAGCAGACAACTCAAGTCCATTAGTGAAAATATGCATGAAGTATTACTCCCAAGCATAACAGTTTGTTTTTTATTTGTTACGAGGAAAACAATATTCAGTGAGAGTGAAGGATACATGTGAAAGAAATGATCATTTGTCCATTCATGCGCTGCACAGGGCATGCATCCATTTACATTTAGTGAAACTTATGAAAATATATGCGGTGGGCTTTACGAGGAAATTAAACGTTGAAATATAATGAATTGTGTGAACAGAGTACTCTATTTGTTTATCAAATAATATAATTCCATACAAATTTTATTCAAACTATTCCTACCAAGTACCAGCAAGACAAGATGTCTGATGAGCTTAACTTTCCAGTCGGTTTTTTACCTCTGTACGACTATTTGATGCACAGGCCTGTCATTCATGGCAGAGATCATTATAGAAAAGCGCAATAAACTAACTGCTTGGAAATCTGGTTCATCTATAAAGTTCAGGGCGAGAGTGCTTCTTGAATACTAATTAGCAAAAAAGAAAAAACGGGTTCTCAATACTCGAGTGTTTGCATTGACTCTTTGAGCAGAAGCGTACACACTTGAAAAGGTATGTTGCACACAGATTTTCTCTGCCAATAATATCACTCACAAGCCAAACAGACAAAGTTTTGCCTTGACGAGCTTTAATGAAGAGTGCAAAATAACGATGCGCACTTTCATTCTCGCTTCGGATCTTTCATCATCTGCAAATCATTACAATTCCCTTGGGCTGTTAGTCATCAGCTTCCCCCTTCCCTCTTGCCTTCTTGTGCTTCTGTTTGATCGAGAGCTAAAAGCAGAAGTGAAGAGTTTAAGTACGTATGGGCTCTCTCTCCGATCGCGTACCATTCACGCACTTTGCATACATTGTGTGCATGAATGGTAGCCGTTGTTCTAAACTCATTCTCAAATCAGTCTCCCATGCAGCAACTCACAGATTTTCATCTTAGACTCTCTTAGTATTGCGTACACGATGGATTTTATGAGTTTTTCTCATCACATGTACAGGACTCCGTCAGCAAAAACTTTGTATGATCCGATCGAGTTTGTTTTAGTATCGAAGCTCTACTAAGCAGCATTTCCTTTTTTGTTAAGAATTTCGCTTGAAAAAGCTTAAGTACTAAAACGCACTTGGAAAGGCGGCCGAAAGGAGAATTTTCACTGGAAGTACTCTTGCAGATGGAAGCTTCGGAGACTTGATTTGAAAGTCTGATTTCGAGAAATTTGCAACATCAACAGCGCAAGCTGAACCTTACCACTTGGGGTTACCATTCAAGTTGTGTAAAGCTGTGTGGTGCAGAAAGACGTTTTGAAGACACGCGATGAGGAGAATGCTGGAGATACGGTTGACTTACACATCCGCATATTATTGCAATTTCTTCATCTAAATGCATTTGAGCGTAGTTCGATGTACTTTAAATGAGACAGTGAGAGATTTGCGAGAATATTCCTGACTTACTCATTTTTGTTTTAATGATCAAACCATATGCTGATGACGCCATACCTAAATAATTTTTTGTCGAGTTAAAGAGATACATACATGCAGTTTTGCAAACCTAGTGGTAGATGTATTGCAATAAAGGCACTGTTCGCATCTTGTACTCGTGTGTGTACTTTAAAAACAATATGCACTGGCAAACCCATTGGTCAGACAAGTCAGCTTGTCACTTAGGATGATTTAAAGCAGAGAAAACATTATATCGCGTTTCCCACCGCAGCCTGCGGCTCATAGACCATCATCTAATCCACACCAGAAAAAATGTGAAAGATGATAGTATTCATAAATCGTGGAATATTTGTATACGCACGAATCGACGATCTGCGAGAGGTCCAAATCACGGCACCTTTGTAATTAACTGACACACCATTGATTACCAGGTGTTTGGCTCGTATTCCGTTGCAGGGGTAATTAAGAGTAGTTAATTATGATCTAATAACAATTTATGAGACTTGGGACACAACCTGTGGCCAGAAAATTGCTCACCTTCACCTCCCTTGTGAACTGGTTTGATGTGTAGATGCGCATTTCGTAGAACTCCCGGGGCGAACTGAATTTGAAAAGAATCTCCAACGGCTCAGTGCCATTTTTTGATGTATCATTCTTCCAACCCACCCAACCTTTGGCTACGGATCAACCAAGTAAAGAAAGAAACGACAATGTTTTAGTACTTTATGCTGAAACACGTATTTTGACATGAAAAAGGCTCACATACAAATATATCATCATACCCACGCGGTACTCACCATTAACTCAGATTGGAAAATAGACTAAAGTTGACTTTAAAAGCGATCGTAATTATATGGTGCTATAAAAGCTGCTTACCACGTTCATGAGTGTAAAAGTCATCTTTAAAATTATTGGGTCCAATGCGACCATCCGTAAGCTTTCCCAACCCGTTTTGCAAATGATTTCCATCCCATATCCCGTCATAAGTGTGGTCGTAAAAATTCCAGCTATCTCCTCGCATACTTCCTTGTGGCATCGAGTAGCTGACGAGACCACCTAGAAAGCACAATTTGCTTGTTCACTCCCTCGTCTCCTACCCATATAGTTTTTCAAGATGCCTCCAAACACCAAAAAGAAGCCTGTGCAGAAGCCTACTTCTCACATCTTCACTCATTTGCGAATTACTTGAACAAGAACAATCAACTAACGACTGCAAACCACCCACCTTTATAAGCGCACCCATAAATCTCTGCTCTCATGCACACAGTTCGGCGATGTCTTGATGAGGGTATTATTCGGAGTTTTGAAGCGTAAATTGGTGGATTAAGTTCGGATTTGTGAGCCAGATATGTGTTCATGTTTCCTTGAATAACCTACAAAACAAATGAAAATCAATTTATGTCTTTGGTTCAGTCACTGCATCCGCGTTTTGGTATACCAGTTCTTTGAAGTACGACACAGCGTACTCTTTCAAAGCCAACAGCGAAGAGAGAGAGAGAGAGAGACATACGACAGGAAACATTGACTTACTTCATTTCCTGTGTGATCCCTGTATCGGATCCAGTTATTCAGCTCTGGTCTCCAGTACGAGATTTTGTAAGACTCGGCATATTCTTGGCCTTGCCCATTCCCAAACCGACCCTGAGACTCTGTCGCTGTGATCACATGCACGGTCTGGAGATCAATCTGCGAATGCAATACAGTGTACATAATAAGTCAGGACATTATTATACGTAAAAGTCTTGAAAATCGCACTCTTGCACACATCGGCCATTTCTTTTCCATCAGAATAACAAAACATAGTGTGCACATTTCCCTGAACATGACACAACAAATCGAGAGAAGCCATGTGTGCTTGTTGTCTGTGAGAAGGAGTACTACTTTGTCAAACAAATCAGCTACTTTTTCTGACAAAGTTCAATCAAGCAGTACAAGACAACGTGGTTTCTTCACAGCATCCTGCATCAACAGAACAAATAAACATGAAGTGTAACAAGGTTCTTCTCAAGCTCCTTTGGATTATGTCTTTGATCTCTTCATGTTGACTGAGAATCCACCCTGCATCGCATTATTATGTAAGTCTTTGCGTTTTCTAAACTTCTCAAGAAACAAGCTTGCATAACTTTTTAAGGCGGATTTCACTTGTCAAAACAGTGAAGAACCCCTCTCTTCAATACATGCACCGTATAATGCAGTATACTTGTACAAGGCTCGTCGAGACTGTATCCAATGCTATAGTAGTCAGTTTTTGAATGTTGTTGTAAACAAACTTGTGATCGAAGTTAGGCCGTGCACCCGCATAACAAAGTAGTTGTTGGAGAATTGTCATTCAGCACCCGTCATCGCATGCTTTTTTATAGAATGGGGAGAAAAAATCTACACCAACATGACATGAGTAGAATGGCTTGAAAAGAGTTATGATATCATCTCCCTATTAATTCATGTGCATTTCTTAGTCATTTGATCCTCCCTTCGAAGCAGTATTCTTAGCAGTAAAAAGAAGATGGAAAGATGTGTGGTGTGAAATGCGGCACTGAGGGATTTTCCGCTTCTACCACACATTGCTGCACTCTAGTTTCCTAATACGGAATCCTGTCACTGTAGTTATTTTAATTCTGAGAGCGTTATAAGAGAGTAGCAGTTTTTATCTTTAAATCGTGTATCAAATAGTATCAATCAAGTAATTGTAAGGTGATCTTATCCCAAGTTTTGTTGATGAAATTTAGAAACTTTGTGGAAGATGGGTGGATATTTATTGCTGCACAACAAACTCTCGGAGTAAGAGAGTATTTAAAAACCGAGGATGTGGGTCACGACTCAAATGGTTCCGAGTTTATTCATGTCCCAATTCAATTGCATTTGCCAGGCTTGATTACCAAAACGTGATAAATTGTCTTTCACTAGGTGTTAGAATGTACAGCGTCAGCTATTCGTATGAGGTGGTCTCCATCTCGATTTTTCCGTGTTTGGATAAAATTGTGACAGAGCTGACGCTTGATTTGTCATTGTCAACTATTGAGATACTAGATTTAAGAGAGATGAAGTGTAAGTTTAAGAAAACTTTGAACCCTATACGATAGATATAAACAAAAGTAATTACAATACTGAGGTTCAAGAAGAGAGCTGTTTGCAGTATGCGAAATACAATGGAATAGGAATCTGTTAGTGTGGTTTTCTGATTCATGAATATAATTTCAATTTGAAGACAATAGAAAACCAATCATAAAACTTTTAAACCCGAAATAATAAATAGTATAAATAATTATAAAGAAAGTGAAAAACTTACTTGAAGCCATTCTTCAGTCTCTGACGTAATTTGATTCTTAGGACACCAAGCTCCTCCTTGTCTTTCCACCCGAACCCTAAAATAGTTAAAGTAAAAACTTGCTTGAAAAATTTGCATTTATATCAATCCATCACCCATTCATACTTTCAGTAAATGTCTACCCCAATACTTCTTTCTGCCAATTTTTGAAAGAGGTAAATACACCGGTTACAATATTATAAATATGTATATCTCTTTAAAAATAGGCCTTTGCCTGTTTTCTTTGCCTTTATTCCTGAATATAGAAAACATATAATTGCACGTCCTACGCATATTATGTTTATAGATAGGAACATATAGCGTAAGTGCACTTATCCGTTTCTCGTTCTACTTTCAATACAACGTAGCAACTACTACTACATTCATGAACTGTGCCATATTTTTTTTATTTTTCTCCTCTCAACTCACAATCAAAATAAGATGGCCTATCACCGAAATAGTTGTGGAGTACTTGGACTTATCGAGATTTGAGATTGTCTCTTCTTCTCCAAGCATGTCCTCGCCTCCCTTTTTCACGTTGTTGTGTGGGGAAACTGGTGTGCGTGGAAAAAGAAATATCCATCGAGGGAGTTGAGCCATCTCGTGAAGCTGGGCTTCCATATACATTTCGTCTGAAGATGGATTGTAATAGGAATGGCAAAGCCTTGAGAGTCGCAGATGTGTATTGTACGAGCAGCCGAGAGATGTGTAACCAGGGATCAATATCACTTTCACCGTTTCTGTCTTCTGTCCTCTCATCCCTACACCAACAATTTATCACTTCCTTCAGCTCTCCGCTCTTCCTCACCATCACCTCTTTCTCTCCTTCAAAGCTGTAGGTCTCACAACCATTCATTCCACCCCCACACTGCCAACAATGTCGAATGCGAAAGGGCTGAAATGGTATACTCGACGAGAACATTGACTACGTATATGTGTACACTCTCAGGCGTTTAAAATACATATTCAAAACAGACTGTAGATGGTTCAAATGGCACGTTGAATTGAGTTGGTCGTGAAAATCGGAGGACATGCATGCATACACATTGAATGCTGTAAGGAAAAGAAGTTCAAGACACTCTCTTGTTCAATTCCCGATCATGTGAGTGAGTATAAAGTGTTTTGTTCGAGAGTTTGCAAGTTTTCAAAGTGCTTATTCTTCCTTAGTGTCGTGTGTTTGTATTCTTGCAGTATCTCTTCTTGTCGATACCGTAATTTTCCCCTGGATTTTCCCTCTCGGCTACCCTTACGTTTGTTGTGAAACCCCCAGGTTTTTCTTCTTGATTTTCCATTCCATGACCTGATCACCAAGTCTGACCGTGTTCAATCGCTTGTGCACTGACTACTATGAAGGAAGAAAGTAAACCTGGACGAATGCACATTGGAGAAAAATGTAATAGAAAGAGACACTTTCCTCAGCATGACCTGTGTACTAAAAGACAGAGTTTGTGAATACCTCGTGCATTTTTGGAAGGAAATATTAGTTTCTTATTTATACCAAGTTCCACAATGCTCGTCGATTCGATATATAGTAGAGGTAGGGAAGAACATTTCATATACATGGGAACTGTGAGCATGGTTGGGTGCCCGCGGATTAAAACCTTATTTATTATACTCTGAAGATTTCAAGTTGGTGTTCTGGTATCGGTGCACAAAGTGATATCTGGTTGATGTTCAATCAACACGGAGAAACGGATAAAACAATGTGAGTCTCATGGCTTCTCGCCTCAGCTTTTGTGGTTTCTTTGATGGCGAAACACACACCAGGATGCCTGTCGATTGATGACTTGCTAATACAACCAAACAGATTTTCAATACATGCATATCCAGGAAACACAAAGCGATAAAGAACGAAGGCTACATTTTGCTGCAGGGTTTAATGGCTATTCAGATTGCTTCAGTCTTTTACGATGCATTTAATGGTTGATTGTGAGCTGAATCCAGAAAATGCATTCGAACCATTTGGGGTAAAGGAAAAGGGATGCTTAATATTGCACTCCCCATAACTTACCATTACATTCATGGCAAAGATGTTTCCCAAACTGGAGTGAAAATGTGTAGTGTAGTGCTTAATGCACAGTTTGTATGTGCGAAAGAGCGCTGTTTACATTCTTATATTTTGTTCCACAGAACCGTAACGTTACTTGAAATTGAAACTTGTGGCACCTAACGCACCGATATACTTTGAAACGATACAATCTTCTTTTTCCATTAAGTATTCAATCAAAATGTCCGTGTTCAGGGGTGATTTGCCTCTAGAATTATGAATGCGTGCTTAAAATCATTTAAATAGAATTGCCCTTTCCAGGTACAACATTTTTGGTGTCCCGCTGAGCTCTCTCGTAACTAAACCTGTCAGTTTATTATTATACATGAAACTCTTCAACCAAATCGCTCACTGTGTGACTCATGAATTTTGCAGTTGCATTCCATCACGATTAGCATTAAAGGAAATTTACAAAGTTACAGATTTCACATTGTGTTACGTGTAAGTGAAAGGCATCTAAAGATATTACGAATGGATTGTGGTATATTCGAAGTAAAGATTGAAGTCATCATTGCTGCACAAGTGTGCTACAGTGTGAAAACATTTACACTGTTTAACCTTCAGGTCACCAGCCTAGCCACACTCCCCCTCATTCAAAGCGAGTGTTATCAGTGATAGCACATGGGGCGTCAAATAATTCACTGGAGACATTACATGTTCTTTTTGAATTCACCCTTCGACACACAAACGAATAAATTCGATCAGGTACTAATACTAAGTAAGAGACATACAACACGTTTTAGCACAAAAACATTACACAAAAAACCTGCGGAAGAAGTTTTGGAAACTTCAGAACACTTTATTCAACAAACAGTTTATTTTCTTCCGAGTTTTTTTAAGCACACTGTTGTTCAATGCATTCTACAGTGTTGTTAAAAATGTTAATACCTACTACCTCTCTAAAATGATCAAGAAATTCGTCAAGTACAAACAATTAGCGTGACTATGTAATTGAGCGCTCTTCTGCTGGACTTTTATTGTTTTTGTAAAATTTCCATTTTTGATTTCCTCTTTCCAACATATGACTCACATCAATTAATCACACTCCCACGGGAGCTTGTCGTCATCACTCATCACTTCAGCTTGTTGGTTTGCGTCATCATCATAAATTACAACTAATTAATCTTACAACTTGCATGATTGATGACACTTTTCGTTGTCTATCCTTCCTCGTCATATCTGGTGTCCATTTATGGAAGGGAAGTGAGCAAAAAAGTTGGAAAATATGATTGAAATCAAGTTCGTGTAAGTGAGCTAGACGGTTTGTAAAACAAAAACATTGTAATAATTGGTGGTGGATCTTAATAATGAGTCAGTCTCACTTCAGTTTTGCCCATCTTTTTTGTGGAATGCTTAAGCAAAAAGTAAATGAAGTATACATCTTTCTCATATAATGCATCTGCTGTGTACCATCATTCCGACCCACTTGAATGCGAATTGGTATTGAAGGCACCCTCCTGCTCGTTTCTCCATTAGTATGCACTAAACTGCGTGAAAAAACTTGTCAAAATAGGAGTGTTTCACATTTTTCTTTCTTTCAATTTATATTCAATTAAGCAAGATGTAATTCAGTATAGTTGGATCAGGAAGCTCTGTGCTTTGCTGCTAGCATTCAGAATTCCTACGCGTATCTTTTCAAACAACTATATCACGTCACGTAGTGGATAGTTTTGCTTCTCGCTCGAGAAGGATAAAAACACTTCATGGAAATGAAAATCCATTACAACCGACTTTCCTTTTCATGCATCTCTTTCAGTAGCTCTGTGTTGGTGTTGTGATACGAAGTGATGGTATGGGTTATGTTAAAGCAGCAATTGAGAGTTTGAGAGTCTTTTCTCTAAATGCCATTAACCATACACATCGAACAGTTTATTGCCATAAAATCGTCCATAATAGAAGTTCAATTCGATCCCTGCTGCTTTTGACATGATGGGTTTTTCTTCTAGACACATTCTTATAATAAAATCGATTTAATGATGTGATGCACTTCCTTCCTTGGGAAGAGCTGACAAAAGTTATCCAGAGTGGTTCAAACTTTTTTTTATAAAAAACTCAGTACAGCCTTTATTCGAGTGCAACACCGATCAGTACTTGAAATTCAGATCCACAACCGCATCAGCAAGAAAGTGGAGTTAACTTGAAAAGTTTTTGAAGTGCATCGTTTCGTTTTGGTTGCTGACAGGGAATTGCTATCCTCCTCAAAGCTCCACCATACGACAGAGTTTTCCCGTTATTCCCTTGAACTATCCTTGAAACTTATTTATTACGCTTTCCATCAATCCTCACGCTCCATTCTATTTAAATTCTAAAACGTTTCCCTCTTGTCTTTCATTTCTTGACTTTTGTTTTTCTTCTATTGTAACGTCAACGAGACACGCTGTGCAAGAGGACGACAAGGGCTGGGGGTATCCATCACATGTCTAATTAATCATACTAATTGGCTCCACACTGTGCCACTTAGGTTCATTGTGGGTGAAAACTGAGGACTTCTAGCAACTCAAGAATTCAGGGATACCAATACTCTGAAAAGTGAATGAGTCAAACAACACCCAACCAAACAAAACTTTTGGAATTGGGTACTCTCATCTCACTCAACGTGCAGCCTCCCACTGTATATTAGTCGGACTTGATAGCACCCCTACATTTTCCACGAAATGTTTGGTTGCGTCTCTATTGCAGTCGTCGTCACAGGTTTGTATGTATGTTTATATTCAAGCCGTTCAACCAAGACCGGTGAAGAAGAACAGCTTCACACAACTTCCAAGTTTCATATAGCTCTTTCACCAATTCACACGTTCTACTGCCGCAATTGTTAGACCATATGAATAGTGAGACCTACATCAAAGTAGCATGAGATTCTGAATGCCCCCATAGCTTCAAAACTGCTGTGAGTTTGTGCAAATGGGCTTGTAACTTTAATGAATGACCAACTTTTTCAGAAACACCGTATTGCTCAAGAATAATTCAGAGAATCATCACTATCTCTCAGCAAAATATTCTCCACTAACTTCAGTACTTCATTGTTTAATAACAGTTTGCACGCCAAAATACACAACGTTCTGTTCGTCATCTGTACGGATTTAATTCCCTAAGAGAAGCAAAAAGCAAATAAACTACTGCCATTACTGCTAAAGTATACATTCTCATTGCGCTGTACGCTATGCAAACTTCTAGAGACTGCATGGACCACGTCGTTATCCGAAGATTCCTCCAGGGAGTGTACGAAAATGAAATGGATAGAGATGACAACAAAAACGTCATAACATCATCACCGACTGTATGTGGTAGTCTATTTACACACTTATATGTATATGATGAGCATCTGGAGAACCGAGTGTGAGCATTTCCAGAAATATTTCTGAACTGTGTGATATTTCTAGGGGAAGAGTGAAAATGGGGAATAAGTATTTGTCGTGCGTGTCACATTCGCATAAAATGTTGCGCGACGGCTGCACATTTACAAATGGAGCGTCCGCATTATTTTTGTCTTACTCATTTCAACCGTTTCGTGAGTGAAACTGAAAGGCTACATAATGAAATGTTAATGACGATGAAATCCATCTGCCAAATATGAATAAGAGTCTTTGTCGTACAGAGGAATGTGCACTCGTAAACCCAGTCGTGATGCAACAGCATCAACAGAGTTGCATTGTAATTCAAGTATGACTTTCCCCCTAAACACACTACACGCCGAAACATCCCCTTTCTCACTGCGTGTCACAAGCGTGTGATGAGTACGCAAGAATTTACTTTAAGCTGCAGCAATGCACAAAATGTGCAATCCAATTTTGATCTAATCAGCATTTAAGAGACGAGTCTCGGGTAATTTGTACAACTCGAAGAAGAAAAAGTGAGAAAAAGGAATTGTCTCAGGAGATACGCACTTCTTCTCCAATGCGTTACTTACTCCGTTTGCCAGCGAAAAAGAAAAAGATGGAAGGGATGAAAACTTCTTTTTTTTTCTAAAGACAATACACCAAATACAGTTTTGTTACTCGCACAGGCTTGGCAAAGCCAATAACTCCCTGTTTTCCCAAAGGATGTGGTGACTGCAGCTCTTTTATAAGCGTGATCATGACGGAGATGAGGGTTCACTGTGAGCGTAAGATGAGAAAAATGAGAGGAATACATGGGTACTTTCAGAGTGAGAGTTATCTTGTCTCTCTCCTTTCAGTGTCTGTAATGTGACACATGGTTTAGAAACATGTTATGACTCCGTTTTCTTCCCGTACGCACAGAGAGAAGCAAATGTTGTCAGTCGTCGTCTCATAGGGCAGTGATGCACGGGAAGAGTGAATGCCGAGTCACAGTGTAACATGCTTGATGGATTTCATTTGGATCAAC
This sequence comes from Alloscopus bannaensis, assembly GCA_027743745.1. Taxonomy (NCBI): domain Eukaryota; kingdom Metazoa; phylum Arthropoda; class Collembola; order Entomobryomorpha; family Entomobryidae; genus Alloscopus; species Alloscopus bannaensis. The sequence goes on from JAHZMW010002778.1 coordinate 16,968, forward strand.
TGGTTTCCAGCCAGCAGCATTCACTCGCTCACTGCTTCACAGGCTCTGAATGCTTATTTTGTGGATATTCCCCTTGTTTGCAGAGAGAGAATCTTTTTTTTCTTTTTTGGCTGAAGGGATATTGTTAAGTCGGATCATGTTTCTCCCCTTTTCTCAATATCATCACACCCAGCTTGACTCCTGTACAAAAAATTGACATTGACGGATACAAATAGACTTTAAATATTTTGGTGACCGAAGATGGGCACTAAAACAAAGTGTCGTCAACTCTTCACTTGAGAAATTACCTTCTTGTGTGCCTGATCGGAGTCTGTAAGTGGAGCCCCCCATTATTTCGCCTTTGGTTACTGACAAGAGTCCCTCGAGAGCATGACTTGAATTTTTCACTTGGGTGACCATTTTTAAGTAAAAATGAGTTTAGGTCAGAAACAGTTCCCACATTGTTCTCACTACAAAAACACTTTTCAGTTTCTTCCTCCCTTTGAAACTCCCTTTTTTGGTCGTAAAATTTACTAATGTTCTTATACGTGAAGGAATCTCCTAGATAATAAGTCGCAGCTAACTGATCTCTCACAGTATTTTCTTTGCAGTTTTCTCTGTAAATAAAGTAGTACATTGGAAGTATTGATTAAATAATCTAGTGGTATGTAATAGAAAAACTATAGTACTGCGCCTAAAGGCTCCGGCATAGCTCGATTGCACCACAAATATTGTACCTCGAACTGCACATTTTACCGCAAAAAGCTTTGTCCCGTTCATCTACACCTAGAGAGGAAAATACTGGGGATTTTGTTCTCTCCAGAGTTGTCCAAAAAACTTGCAATTTCTTTAGATCTACGATCTTACAGAAATTCTTTTGCACTGGACCTCTGGAATATTTTGTGTGGTTCGTTTTTGGTTAGCACACAAAAAGGATCCACAATTTAGGATTTACGTCATCCAGTGACTAATGGGAATGAGCCAAGCCCCAAACAAAAAGAGAATATGTGCGCTTTCAAGTTGTTTAAGTCTCCACACAATTTGTGGAACGAGGCTCTCATTTTCTTGGTAGGTACGACGCATGTACATATTTGACTTCCACGAAGTAGTGTATAATTATTAAAGTCGTGTTCTTCGACCTTTTTGATTCTCACCACATAAATCAGTAGATTACTTTGATGTGAGCAATTACAAGCATATATTCGTATTCCTCTTCCCTTTGTGCTCGCTGCCTTATGCTTCGTGTCAAATATCTCGGACCAAAAGAAAGGCACACATTCAAAGAAATAAAGCCAAATAGTGGTATTTATATCTCTGTTATTGCCAACACTAACACGAACCGCTCATCATTATCAACGGTGTGAAGTAAGAAGATGACTGTATACCTTCAGCTTTGCATTTGGGTTTCAGGAGATGTTTTCACCGGCTTGTGCAGCTCATTAAGTAGGTAACTGGAGAGTAAAATGTGAGAATTCTACTATTTCACTGTAATTTTGTTAGTGATGCAACGCAAGTTGAGAAACGTACAACAAACTTAAATTACAGTTACTACTACTGTGTCCACAATCCACATCCATGATTTTCAAATGTTTTTACGTTGAATGAAATGTCGAGTAAAGCAATGTGCTGGGCACTTCTACAACTTCACAGAAACCCTCCATGTACATGCACTGTAGTTAAAACAAGTCTTCTTTTATTAACAGCCGTCCTCTATCTCCTGTGTGAAATCTGAGAGAAGAGAAAACTTATAATTCCGGTGCCGTCTGCCCTTGCTCACTTGAAGCGCACCAGAATGACGATGACGGTGGTGGGATTTCGTCGTCCTAGTACTAGTAGTAGCATGAAGTATAAAAGTTGTTCAATGCACACAATGATTATTGTGTCATCGAATCGTGCCATCTCATTTCCAAGATATTCGACCCATTTGAGTTTATTTAGTGACTTTGTTGGTGTGATGCTTTGAGAAATAATGAGATATCTGCTCAGATACTCTTTCGATGGTATATACTACTTTCTCTCTCTCGATTCTTCAATCAGAGTAAAAATTGTCGGTTCAAACATGTGTGCAAAGTAATATTGGAGTATTTGCAGTGTCACACCACGAATAGTAGTACGTACGGCGACTGTTTTCGCCTTTTAAGCCTTGTTACCATTCCAGTAGAAAAACAAGGAATTAAGAAATACGGTTACCGCAGTCAACACAACATCCTCCACACACCAATATATATTACCCAAGCGCCAAGCAAGATGATGTAAAAAGAAACTCACGAGACGCTCTCTTAAGCTTCTCCGGTTCGGTTACGAGTTAGTGCATACTTTCATTCCCATTTTACCACCACAAAAGAAAATAGCCTTCGCATTGGAATGCCCTATATTGATGTACACCGGCACTCTTCGTGTTGAACCATTCCAAGGAAAATACCATCTCTCAACCCGGAATGCGGGGCATGAGTAAGTCACAGGAGTCTCTTTTCTCTCAAAACACACATTTCCCAACAGGCAGAGGTGTGTGCTCAATGAGAGAGTTCTTTTTGGGCCTGCTTACTTTTCCCGTCTACCAAGATACCTACTTTTTGCTTTGAACGCACACTGACAATGATCAAAGGATTAGAGTACGGCTAAAAGTCAAGGATTGACGTGTCCCCATTTCCCCCCAAATTTTCAACGAGGTATCATCATCATGTGTGTCTGAACCAACTCCATTTACTCCTAATAAGTTGAGCACACACGTGAAATGCCCCTTTTACGCAACAACTAATAACTCTTAGGATTACGCTAAGCTCCTACAGAGCTCATGTGTCAAACAACTTTAGTTTCCAACGGGTTTTTAAAAAGATGTATATTTTTAAAAAACCAGTCCCATTTTTCTTTCTTTATCCCGCACGTCGTGTCATAGTGTGCAACACATTACATGTTTGCTTCTTCTTCCAGCGAAAGAATCTTCACTCTACACAAACTCTTTCTCTCTCTTGAATGTATCTCTGCCTCTCAACTTTTTTGTGATTCGGTTGACGGATGAATGAACCTTCTGTGTGTGAGTGTAGAAAAGCTGCGGACTTATTACCATAAAGCTCAGCCACTACACGGCTCACATCTTTAGACGGGGTCACGGTATGAAAAAAAGTCAGGAAAGTTTGTCTTTCGGATTAGAGCTGATGTGAATGTGGATTCCTAACAAAAATAGTAATGCGCCCTCACGCCCAATCGGAGCGCGTGTGTAGGTCTTTCTAGGTGGTTTCATAAGGCATGTGTTGACGGACAGGAACACCAAAGTGACAGATGCGTCGTACTCATTTTGTTTGCACGTTTGAACCCATGTGAATCTTCTTGGAGGTTTTTATGCTCTGATTTAAAAATTCTGGGGTCCACAACCCCTTTATCTCTCTTTCTGCTTTATATCTGATGGTATGATTAAATTAACTGTGTTATTCCGTCATCCTAAAAAGCTGCCGTATACAACACACCACCAGGCTAATGCTTCCTCTGTTGACTTATGAGCTTATATCGTAGGTCAGATCACTACTTTCATTGGATTGCATGACGGTGGATATTTAGGACATGTGATTCTGACAGGATAATTGAAGAGCGAGTCATGTCGACTGAAAACTTTGTGTACGATTTAACTGGCAGCGAAATATTAATTAAAAGCATAGGCGAGTAGTAATAATCATCACGAGGCTTACCTGCCATTCTGAGGTCCGACATTTCCCATTTCAAATGAGCTGGATGCGGACAGATCTGTATCAAGAATCTGCCCGCTTTCCATTCCTAGCGCATCAAGACAGTGTGCTGTATTGGTTTGTTATTAAAGTAGAGAGGGGTAAACCGTCCAACGCAAACATGTCCATTTCAGAGAATCCCATATCCCATGTGTAGCACACACGAGTTGTCATTAATGACGGTCCATCATCAAAAGTCCGTTATTTAACACACGAGACAGTCCGTGTTTAGTGGAAGCGAATTTGATGTGTGGGAAGCACGGAAAAAATAATATTACCATTTATTGTGGCATGTGCCTTTCATCCATTCGTTAATAATATGCTGCGTTTGGGAAGTTTGGAGTTTGACAAGATTGGCCGGAGAGGGTTTCCAGAAAACCACAAGCCTTCTGGGAGCACATATTGCACCCTTACCCTTAGTCATACAATGGCGAACAAAAGGTTTCTGCACATTACCGCAAGGCTGCCCAACAGCTCTACTCAACTTCTTCTTAAATCAATGGGAACGTTAAAACATATCTTTTCACATAAGACAATGTGTAAATGTAGTAAGGGAAGCCATTAATTCTGAGAAAACATTTATCGTTGTTTAAGGTTTGACTTTTAACGGAAAAGCCAAACTGAACTGCAGATGAAAACACGGTATGCAGCTGCCTTGGCTTGTCAGCCTCAATATATAGTGTAAGTATGGCTTTGGAGTTCTGCTCGTTCATTTACATTTCGAACAGATCAAAATACTTTTGTTTCTCCGACCCCGACAGATAATGCGTAGGTTGCAAGATACGGAAATGAAGGAGTGAGCAATCAGAGAATGCGGAGAAACAATGATGCAATATGTGTCAAGTCAAGACGTTTTGGAAACCCTTTGGCCAGACCTCAATAACTCAGTGACAAAAATTCCACATGATTCCACGTCTTACGTCGAGACTCCCCAACACGCGGGAAGTGTCAGAAAACAATGAGCAATGAAAAGTGACTTACATATGTCAAGTGCTGGGACACAGGAAGGGAGGGAGAGCAGAAGAGCCACTAGGAGAAGGAAACGTGTGATGCAGCAAAGAGTTGACGTTGACGCACAAAACGAAGACATGGCAATTGTGGCTCCACCAGCAGCTGTGTGTTGAGACACAAAGAGAGCCAACACAGCTCTTAACTAAACTCCTCATACAATAAGACAAGATTTCGTTCTAGTCAAATTTCCACTCTTCTTCCTCTGCAACTCCGTAGTTCCTCTCATTCCTTGATATCATGACATCAGCGCGTAAAATATGTATTTCATGAGAGTTCTCCGGAGGTTTTTTCCTTGTCACTTCAACCCCTGCTTCCCTTTTCGCTGGTGTGATTCAAGCAGCTAATCTGATGAAAGCTAACCGATGCTGCCAGCATGAGGTGACTCTCTGATTCCGAGGACTCTGACTTTGCGACTCTCTATCGCTAACTTTGTGTATTCTTATTTCCTTGTGAGAATCATTCGTTTCCGAGGTTGTCGTAATGATGAATGTTAAGAATCAAAGTTATCGCTGACTGACTCAGTCCTGACTCCAGCTCAGTCCGAGATTACATACAACTCCCCGTTCTCTTCTCAACAAAGACATTCATCACAATCTCCAATACTGGCGCTTGGCGGAATAGTGGTCGTTGAGATGGAACTTGTACCATACCCCACAAATATGTTTGAGCGTTCTGGGAGTAGTCGCGTGTTTCATCAGTTTTCATTGGAAGTACGAGAAACAGGAGAGTCCAAGTATTCAATTGCTCTTCTCCTAGATCCACAGATAATTGCTCATCTGTAAAATAGAGAGGACAAAAGAAAATTACACAATCATTCTCTTCCATATCACAGCTTGTTTGTTGGCTCTCGCGCTTTCACTCAGTCTCAGTGACATAAAATTATATAGCTTGTTATCACTTTCGAATTGGACAAGTTGTACAAGTGTCTTGTCCACACAACTTGTTTACACCCTCATTTCCGGCTTACTTTCACTTTGTAACATTTTATTACTCTGTAGTCCAAATGTCGTTGTGTGTGAATGTGTGTGTGCAATTCCGACTGTAGTAGTCGTATCCGTCTGGATGTTAAAGTTATAATCAAGTTTTCTATTAAAAGTACAAACTAAGTCAGACATGTCGTTTCTCTTTCACCAAAAAAAAACTATCGTCGTTTGTCCAAGTTGAAGGAAAACTTTCTTGTTCTTCTCTTTCGCTCCCACTCATTTCAGATAACAACTATGTAAACCCTCCGTTCGCAAGCATTTGAGTCAGACCTTCGTTTCCTCCAAAGTCCTGTTTTCCCCTTGCCATTGTTCATGTTGTACGTAGATTGTATTCATGAGAGTAATTACATAGAGTTCAAACATTTTATTAGGACTACGACGACAAGTGTACGGTGGAAGAAAGCAAACATTTTCCACCCTCATCCTCTTCAGACAGGCGATGTGCTCCCTTCTCCCGTCTCCTTTTCGCCAAATATTTCATGAAGTTTATGAAAAGTGGAGTCATTCCCAGAGCTGCTCTCCACAGTTTGTATTTTCAAAGAATGTTGACTTCAGCAGATATTGTCTTGCTCACGTGTAATAGTAGGTGGTGTTTGGTGTGTGTAGCAGTGTGATGGTGGTGGATCTGTGAAGGAAAAGCAAAGCTGCCACGGATCGTATCGCATGACCACCTTGAAAGCAATTTGAGACTGTAAACGAGTCTATGTATTATTCATGGTTGACTTGGGAAGGAGAAAGCTTTCCAGCTCAGAGAGACGATGTGTACTTGTACAAAAGGAGATAAAGAATGCAAATGCTAATAATCTAGCTAGTTATTCTGCCGTGTTTTCCACTCGAGACAAAAATAAAATGTACAAAACGGGCTCCACCGAGAAAACAGCGTGTAGTACGTATGTTCCCTCGACTTTTGCTAGCTAACTTTTCCGTACCTCATAAAACAAGGTAAATGTTCGCATTTCTATTATGTAACCTTGCAGCAACACATTGTAGTGTCTGGAAAAAATGGCTAAGCTTTCTATTAGCAAACCGTGACTACTACACTACGCATAAGCAACGAAAATTCTGCTTTTACGCTGCTGCTGGAAAGGGAGTTTGATGAGAATATGCATTAAATGTAAAACAGAACATCCGGCTGGGTGCGTCTCTGTTATTACAAGAGTACAATGCAAAAGCTGTGTTCTTAAACGAGCAGAGTTGAAATATACCATTCTTGGTGTAGTTCTCGGTTTTAAAAGAATACATTACTCAAGCGATTCTCAACTTGGAGTATAATGCAACAAAACCATTTCGTTGTTAGCCACAAGGGAACTCATTCCTGCTCCTACTCTCTGGAATTTCCTGAAGCGAACGCTCCGAAAAACCAGTTGAACTACTCTAGTTAAAAGAGAGCAGCAAAAGCATAGCATCTAGGCAGGACAGTGTGGAGTAGTGCCATTACCAAAACTATGAATTGGTAAGAGATGCCGGAGAATGGGAGCAGAACACTGTATCACCAGATGAGTCTTTGTTATTTCTACTTTCCAGTTCGAGTCGTAGGAACAATTCTCAAATTCGATGATGTGCTCCTCTTCGCTCTGCCTCTCTCCCTGAGCGTGCTTTGGATAAAAGGAATCTGTGCTGAATGCTCACTGAATTCATGGATCAAGCCCCTTAACCGCACAACAGACCACAGACGTTTGCAATAACTTTTGGAGTTGATGCATTAGCATGAGTTATTTACGACTTTGTAAGTCTCTCCCCCGTAACACGATACGAGAGGGAATGTGAGGAATGAAGCGTTGGATTCCTTGCCATTACACAAGATATGAATCAATACCTTCGAATTTAGAATGAGGCTCTCCTCAAGAATTCTCTGCGCTTTCAAAACTCTTGAAAACAAAGAAAGCGCAACGGATAAATTATTACTACTCCCGGCTTCCAGTCATCCTCACAAGATGTGTAAATTACCGCTGGAATAAGTCGGTATTTTATTGCGTGTATAAATTGAAATTTTGAAGAGCGACAAAAGTTCGTAATTGCTCGAGTATGCGACGATGATCAAGTCGAAAAATGAAAATCCTTCTTCAATACAAAATCGTGGTGATTAGACTTGGATTTATTTCATGCAATCATCATCATCATCACTCAGCAATTTATCATGTGTCCGCTGTAATGCACTCTATATTTTATATAACATTTTCAAATTATCTCTCTAACGATTTCACTAAATCTCATTTACTCATACATCTAGTTGTACTCAAAGAGTCCCCTGCTGTTTAAAGAGGCCATTGAATCTCAAATAAAGAAATTCGCATTTCAAGTCCCCTTTGCAAGCCTAGCATGAAAGCTACATAAAACGTAACAGCACAAGAAGTGAGTGTACAAAAGAGAGAAAAAAGATTCACTGGAAAGACGGCTCCTTTGATACCGCATACGAATAAAGTGTGTGCCACGCTTACATTTGCGAATGTTGTGAAAGAATGAAGTATAAATCCTCCACCAGCTGGGATTTAGGCTCTTATGAGTCCCGTCGACACGAGAGAAAGAGCAAAATAAACCAAGTGAGTGCGCTCTTTTTTCCAGAAAAGTATAACATACGAAACACGAACAAAAAATAAATAGCAAATCCCTTTTGCATCTCGCTTTCTATCTCTTCGTCTGCGTCTGTGTGCGTTTTCCCACTTCACTTCTTTTTAGCCGTCTGACTCTTTTGGGCTTCGTTGTACTCCGGCTCTCATTTCAAGCGCATCACAGCCTACTGCCCGGATTTTCCTGTCCTTCATCCACGACGACAGGACAGGGGAGGCGGCCACGTTTTCTTGGCAGTCAAGCCGGGCTTGCCGAGCACTTTTTTTTAGCATTCTTATTAAGTGCTAATAGCAAACACTGCATTTGTATCACCAACAAAATATTCACCGATATGTCGTATGTATAGATCACAGACGGACGACAACTTTTTCAGGGGGGCATCGTGCACAATTTTTATGCTAGAGCTGTGTCGTTTCTCTCATCGTATAAACATGCATTAACGTCTGCACATCCAGCACACAAGTGGAAAGAATTTATTTATCAGCTCCAAAAGAAGTAGTAAATCTTCCAATGTCTTGCGTTTCTTTTCGGATTCATTGCAAACGAAAACAGAATTAGGAAAAGCGATATTCACGTTTTCAGCCCACGAAGTTTCGACAAGCACATTTAACACTAGCAGTGTGGTGGCGGGTGTGACGTTTTAAGAAGCAAGGTTACGTTATCCTATGGGTAAATATTGCCTTCCACATTATTAGCATAGAAGGAAAGAAAGTTTAATGGTTATATGCACAATGCTCCATGCTAGCACCCGACTTGGGTAGAAATTTAACAAGATTTAACCACGGGATTATCAAAGAATTCCACTCTGATTGCGGTGAATTAAGTGTGCACATACGTTGACAAAGGGGAAGCGGAGGGAGAGTATGGACATTCATCTTTACTTTTGCTACACTTTTCCTTCACCTCACTTCCGAAATGGAAAGAAATACAATGGTGGAAATTTTCCTGAGAAAAAGGGGTAGATTTTGAGGTTGTTCTTGTTTATCAGGAAAAGCACGATATAAAGTAAAACGTGATGTAACTTTGTCATCCCTCCATTTCTCCCCACTAAAGACTTTCCACTCTTCAGTTGAGTGATTCTGATTGCAAATTGCATTAAGACAGCTTTAAGTGAGGAGGTAGACGTGGCAGCTACACAAAATGTGTGATGAACTGATGATGAAACGTGTCGTGTAAAAAGTTAGATTAGAAAAAAAAAATTATTTTCCACAAGTTCTAGTAAGAAACTTTCCGGTCCTTATTTAGAAAATCAAAATTACTAATTACATACACCTTATGCATGACATTGTGCTCAGTACACAGATGTAAAAGGTTTTGCATAGTAAATTTGGTTGCAGTCGGGGAAATCTGGAGTCCCTTGAGAAATGTCAATACGAGGGAAAACATCACAGGAGTCTACTTTCTTTCTATTTTTTGTCCTTCTGTTCAAGTGTGAGGGGTTGGTTGGGTGAAGAGAAGTGTGCAACATGATACATTGCAACTCTGTATTTTTTTCTTCTCCCTGAATGAATGTATGAATGCGAATGAAAGAAAAGCAAGAATAAAAGTTTTTGCCCCCAAGTTTTTCTCTCTGTTTCTTAACTCCCTGGGAGTCATATAAATGTCTTATCTGATCAAAGGAGTGGTATTGACTAAAAGGTAATATAACCACAAGTCCTGATGGGAATGTCAAGTCAATTCAAGATTCAAGGAGGAATGATTGAGAGAAGGGGGAGTAAAATGGTGCATTACCTTCTCGTTTCGTTTCGTCTCCCATTTGTAAGAAAAATACATTTTCCTCTTTAAGCCTTGAAGTGTGAGATGCACAGTACATACCTTCACGTTTACACATACACGTATACAAGGTGTAACTAGTCCTTCTACGGCGTAGATGATAAGTTTATATATATTAGAAAAATGCATGTGCAAGCAAAGCATCTCCACTAACTTTTTCTCGTTTTTCTAGGTTGGGTTGAAAGATTTCCCGGTGAGTTTTTCCTCAAGTTCCTGTTTCTTTTTCTGGAACCGTGAGCAATGGGAGAAATGAGGATATAAAAGTGCGAGAGAGGGAAGACGGAGCGATAGAGTGAGTGACTCAATGAATGAGATTGCGAGTGAATGAGTGCTGTACACGTCTTCTTGCAGAAGAGAGAGAGAGAGGGGGGGGGGGAAGAAATGTGAAGGTAATAGTCTCATCAATGTGGCCAACTGTTTTTAATGTAATGTTGAGTTGAGTGGTTGAGAAAAAACTCAGCTTCAAATTATATCTCACTGTAGGGAACACTAAAATGCTTACAACGTGTGTATGTATGTGCCTTTTGTGAGAGGCAACCACCTTCTCAGCACAACACCAGAGAAAGTGTTTCTCTTTAAGAAAGACGATAGGAGGATAAATAATACGAGTGTAGGCATATCTCGGGTTTTCGAGAGACTTAAATACATTCCAGAGTGAAACTTTTACTACACTAAAGACTATTGAATGTCTGACTTGAGTGAATGAGAAAAAAAATATATGAGTAGAGGGACATACATACCTATGTATATATATATTTTCTATACAGCAAGACGAGCTGATTTTATTTTCTTCTGAATTTCACTTCCTCTTCCACCCAGATACCTTCTTGTGATAAAGAAAATTTGGTGTAAGCCCAACATGACGCTGGGTTGAATGGCTGGAGCAAAAGCGCAAAAGCCCTTTCAGGTTTACGGCTTGTGCTCACACTCCGGAACTTGGCCATTCATAATCGATGCACTGTAGTAAGAGTAAATGCATCTATATGGTTGGTTGCTTGACACGAGACAATTTAACAAAACATTATGAATTTCTTTCATTATGAATATGCTCACGATCTGGAGTCGGAGCGCATTTATTGGATGGAGAAAATTATAAGCGTTCCCCCACACGGATCCGCTTGAAGGTCATACTTTCTAGCAAAAATTCAAATAACAGTTACTTTATTATTGGCCGAGAGGAGGAAAAAATTATAACGCCAGGTTTTTTATTATTGGACAAAATTGTATGTATTAAGTAATTAGTAAATACACTGGTATATAACCGATGACCTATGTGAAGTGTATTCGTTGACTATTTTTCAACAGAAATGCTGGTTGCAGTAACACTTTATTAAGTCTTAAAATAGACCCTTAAAATATTCAAGGCACTTAAATCTATAACTAATATATGTAAGTGTAACTTTCCGCGAGAGAAAGGAAGACCATGTGTAACAGCTAAAACAATGGTCCTTTGTCACACTGTGAAACACCTATTCAGTTATGACCAACGCAAGTACGACTGGGCTTTGGACTTTAATAAACTGAGCCGGGGCATGCTATGAGACATAATGATGAATTCTCATGTACACGAAAGTGTTCAAGTACGGCAACGCGGTGCTTTATGGTAACTCCACCCTTTGCAAATAAATGTGCGCTCATACATTGACGCGATGTTGACGACGCCTACAAAAAATAAATTATACAAATGCCCAACGAGTGACGAGAAATATTGCCAGGAGCGAGGGGTAATTCTCTGCGTGATTCTAATTTCACAAAGGAAATAGGAAATGACATGGTTCAAACAACAAGGCGGAGTGAAAAGTGCGAAAAATGCAGTTATTTTTTCAAATATGTGGGGCACAGAGCTACAACACTTTCAAACCTAATTTCATGCCAAAGGTAATTTATAGTGAACTAATCTCAATTTTTACGCGATGGATAGGCAATCTGAACATTTTTGTTACAATAATTAACTTGAAGTAAAATCTTGACTTTGTGTCAAGATTTTAATGAGGAGTACATAATTTACTGCCCTTTAATTGATTGTAATCGCATATAAAATAGTTTGCAGTATTTATCACAATAGATGTAAGCGTTGTAACAGTGCATCTGCTGTAAAGTCAAAAGCGGAGATGAAAATTATGATAACCCATGGTTCGAGAGAAATGTCTCTTCTTGACCACATTCCACATGGTCGTATTTACGACTCTTTCCATTTTGCGAAATGTTGCCTCCTATCGGTTCGCTGCACCAGGAAGCACCTCAACAGACCAGAATGATGATTGAAATCGAGCCACAACTGTTAAAAATTGCACTCGCAAAATGATGCGGGTTCCCAGTTTCTGACAGCATTCTCCAGGTTATAGTCCCCACAGAAGTTATAGGCTCATAAATAATACACGTTCTCACGTTTTATGAGCCTCCTGTAAAGTGCTGTGTGAGAGTTTATGTGTGGGGAGAAAATATAGATTTCATATCTTTCCCTCAATGGTCGATAGCCCCGGTCTGCGGTATATTTTTTGACGATAGTAAAACGAGAGCACCTCACACAGAAAATATTACACGGAAAATATCTAGCAAAAGTGTGAGATGGCTGCTACCCTGTGGGTGGAAGAAGGAGTCTACAACTTTATATAGGTATACCCATGCAGCATTGCCGTGTGGCAGGCTGAAAGGTGCATTTTATGTTTCTCCATTTTTCTCCAGCTCAATTGCATGCACAATGGATTCCAATTCTTACAACGTATCAGGCCAAGTGTAATAATTTCCAGATCCATCATGCAACCTCGAAAATTGTACTGCAAAAAACGAATTGTCTAATCAACATTGTGACTGGTGAGCTGGCGTACAAAGACACTTATTATAGCCTTATACGGCATACATATGAGAACACGTTTGGGACACACATGCACCACTAGTATAACTTTTCACTACTTTTACTCCTGAAAGCAGTTAAGGTATGCAAGATTTCACTCCATATATTTTTACCTCGCACCCCTGCATGTAGGAAATACAATTCGCTTTCTCGTTGGAGTCAATGTGTATGTTGGGAAGTTTCCCTTTTCATTTTCATTCTCTCCCCTCGTCTCATTTTCTTCCGTCGCAATGTGAACACTGCTGCGTCCGTCCTCCCGATATTTCTTGTAATAACTTGGGATGTGAAACTTCAACCCTACAGCGAAAACCAGCAGAATTATGGTGGTCTGGCTTTGCCGTTTATTACAGAGCTCATTCCTCATCATCAGTGCAAGCAGCAGCAAGTAGATCTCGAATAATATGACCAAGTCACTCCTTTCTACGTGGGGAATAGAAAGCAAAAGCTATGGCGTGTGTTCTCTCCTACTGAGTCACTAGCACGTGAAAGGGAGAGAGTGTGGAGATTTTCATAACACTACTTTCTTATACATATTACCGTTATGATTATACTGATTATTATTTCATATAAAACATCGTGCACGCGTATACAAATGTATGATGCATGCATCATATATAAAATGAATGAAAATAGTCAAAATGCTGAGGAAAGCGAGGAAAGCGGTGAATTGGACGAAAGTGTGTGGTGTGTGCTGGAGCACCTTCAAAAAATCTTCAAGAGCAACTTACACGGAACAGCGGATACACGCATGATACCTTCAAGATTTTTTGTGAGTTGTTTGAGTTTAGGCATTCGTAGGTATATTTATCACAAAATATGACCAAGTTCTCCTCCCGTAGTAATCGTTGAGAATGTTTGTACGCATTTCACAAAATTCACACAAGACTCCGGTGCTTTCTGCGTGTCCTGTATAAAAGCACTGTTGAGAGAGGTGAGTGGAAAGACGAAAAGAATAGGTAAAGTGCATAGAATCAACTTGAGCACGCTAGGCCCCCTTTTTAGTTTGTCCATGTTTCGTCCATATGAAATGGGGAGAGATAAATCCGAAGGTTTCTAAGTTCATACACATACATGGTTTTGTATACGTGTATATATTTACTTTATAGTAGTATGCTGCGTTGGCACGCATAAGACATCCATTTTGTGCAGATGCTGTGAAAAGCAAGAAACACTCAGACGAAAGAGAAAATGAAGCGACTCTCGGGATGCAGCATGCATTTTTTAGGTAAAGAAAAATATACAAGATTTATAAAAAGTGGAAAAAGCTCCACTACTAATATTACCGCGATATGGGTCTGGAGAGGGGGTAAGTGAGAAAGATGTGGAAATTCACTCATTTCCTTGCCCGTCTGTAAATAAATGTAATCCGCCTAGCCCGCACTTTCCTTATCGCTTACACAAGGTACTTGGACTGCCCGAATGAGAGAAACGCATGGCAATGAGCGCACCATTCTTGGATGAAAATGGTGCTCAGCCCGTTCTCATGAGAGATCAGGAGAGAATTTTTACAGCATTTTACTCCCTCTCCCATATGAACTACAAAGAAACGTTTACAAGATTTCTGAAATAATTTGCGCGTGCAGCTACGTTTGTAAGGTATGCATGTTCCTCCAAAAAGAATTTAGTACGAGCTGGGATATATTGTTAAAAGCAGAGAAAATTAGCAAAATTATGAAATACTTTCTAAAGTACATACATACGGATCCACTGTTATTAACTTTTTTCGAGTGTATCGCAAGTGGGAAGGAGAGCACGTTCTCCTACCGTTCCACCCTATGTTCGTTTGCTCAAGAACTGTTGAATTTAAAATAAGAATGAAAATTTCATTGAAACATGCTCTTTCTCCTTTATCGCTCCACACATTTTCTACTCCCTACTAGACCATTTATTTATGTTGGTGTTTGAAGCTCTTTGCGAGAGAGAGTGAAGAGACTGAAAAAATGCATAGGATTAAGGAAACATTTTTCTTCGTTTTTCGCCTTTCATGTCATGTCATGTTGCGTAAGCATCTGTCATTTTACAACCAGCCACTTTTAAGTGTAGCAAAGAGGATTTCGTAAAGTAACTGATGGAGAAAGAAATAATAACGATAATCTCTCCAAAGACATGTGCACTTGTACGAGTTATACAAATGTCAAAACATTCTCTACCACACCATCATGTGTTTAGTCGATTATCTTAACATTTCATATCCGCTCAAAAGTCCACCGTTTCAATGTACTTTAGTAGCAATACCTACAGCTTTACTTTTTTTCTTCTCGCTTACAAGAAAATCGTCCCACACTTTTTGCATTTTGCATTAGATAACCCAGCACAGACAGAAATGTTAAATTTGTTAATGGATGTACGATGATGTCTTCGCAAGTATTAAGTCGTTTATGGCTCCATCCACTCATTAAATATTACTGCACACCGGCGCTCTGGAAGAAAACACGATAAAATCTCGAAATAGTAGAGAGAATATTTTTGACTGATGAAATCATCACTCAATTATATACATCGCACAGTGTAGAACCACTTCATGGTGAACACACTAAATTACGCAATTCTATATATTCCTGCGCGTAGCTTGTCACTTGCTTGAATGGCTCACATCGTGACATAAAAGAAAAGCATACAATTGACTGAATAATTTCCTCATCTCACGCACAATTTTTTTTTAGTTTGGAACGCAACAACAGTTCAGTGGGCCTAACATCGTCTAGCCGTGTTGTCTCATCATACAGCAGCTCTTATCATAACGGTTCAACGTGTCTTTATTGGTGTACACGAAAAACACGATAAATAATGGAAGTATTTCAGTGCGTACACGAAAGATGGACAAGGAAATAGACGAGAGTCAGCCATTGTTTTTTCTACATGTACAATGAATACCATAAATATGAAGGAATGCAGTCGTAGGAAAGTACATGAAGAATCCTCCATTCGAAAACCCATATGGAAATAAAGTGGCGATGCAAATTTTATGAGAACCTGTTATTGACGGAAAATCAATTTGCCTGGGCAAGTTTCGTCATTCTTCTCTTGAGCACATGAGCCTAGGGTGATCCACCATGGAATCATGCAATAAATATAATACAAGCAGGCTACTCTCGGAGGAAAGCGTTTTATGCAAACAGTGTTATAGTAATATGACTGTGCTCCATGTGGCGTATGCCAATTCAGAAACAAGAGATCATCTAAAACGTAATGCATGGAAAGCTCGTAATATATTATGTTGTTTCTCAAGCCTGCTGGAAATTGCCCAGGCCAAGACCATCAAAAAGACGTGTGTATCTCAATGTGTACACACGAGCAAGACTTGCATGCTGGCTTGTTTTTCCATTTTTTGTGCTCAGTTAAATGCGATTTATCCTTTCTTCCCATTTTCATCACGTATGCTGCTTCTTGTACATCTTGTTGAAGTTTGCCAAAAGAGTAATGCATTTATAGGCACGCATTGGATAGTTGCTGATGTCGGCTTGTGCGGTACTTCTTAAACTGAGTTTTAAATAAATAATGCAGAAAAACGGAAACGAGGAAAAGTCAGCAAGTTTACTCAGTCTTGCGAGTCAGCAGAATTTTTGAGAATCGAAAATGACGCCGTACAACAAACAGTTTTTTTTCTTTGAAGAAAGTCAAGAGCAGGATGTGAGAAAATAGGCAAGTCATCCAAAATGATAGACACGAACAACAAACGAAATCTCGAATCTCGATGTTTTTCGTAGAATCCTTTTACCTTACTTTTTTCCATTCGCTTCATCACAAGAAAGTCGCGGCTCTGTAGCCCAATGATATGTGTGCTACAACGAGAGTTACACTTTTCGCAGAAGACGAAATTATAATGAGGGGAAGATTTGGTAAAATATTGTAACATTATTCCATAATATTTCTCCTGAATCTAAAATCACAGGTCGTGGATTTTCCATTTCAGGAAAAACTCACCGTGTCCAATTTTGAATAATACATTCCGATTTCCAATACGTCGTCCAAGGCGTAAAATATTTTTAAAAAAATCTCGACATTTGAATGCCATCCTATTTTTGCAGGCGATGCTGCTGCTGCTGGTGATGCTGAGAACTGCATATTTCACTCGGAGGAACAAAATGCATTCTGGAAAACATTGTGCACACTCTAAAATTACCAGACACTCCCATGTTTATCATGAAAAGCTATGTGTGGGTTGTAAAGGATTGCCGTTTGTGAATTGCTTCAAAAATACCTTTTCAAAGTAATCGACAGTGAGCTCTTCGAGTAAAATTATTGTCATTTCTAACTCTAACGGTTACTTCTATATTGAAGTCAGTGTTTCACTTCATACCCCTCACAAGTTCATTCATTCATCAAATGTAGAAGTGTCAAGTCATCGGGTTATTCAATGTCCACTTTCGAGTCATTATTAATAATAAGATGACTAATCACAAATGTACCCGACCAAAAACGTCGGACAAACTATCTTTCTCTGACTACCCTCAACACTCAACGGAAGTTCAATATTTGTTCATGTTTTATCGTTGGATTTCGTCAACATATTGTACATGTACATATTTGTATGCATGTATGTATGTACCTTACCTTTGCATACATGGTCTTGGTTCTGCATGGTAAAAACTTAAGTTGTCAATGGAGTAGTCGGTTGGCTGGTTAGTTCTATTCGAATCTCAATTATTCAATCTTCTTTGAGTAGAGAGACGGAGACATGTTAATTTGCTTTTTTCACTCGACAAGTTTGGGTCGAAGTGGTGATAAAAATGTTATTTACTTTATTACTCTACAGAATGCGCATTTCCGTTTGATCATTATTTACAAATCGAACAGTCAAAGCGTGTTGAGTTCTCGAACATGTGAGCTTAGTTTTTTTTAGGTCGGCCCAACAAAGGAAAAGGGTCCTTTGCCTCCGCTTTCATGCACATGTGTACATTAGTAGTAGCTTTACAAATGTAAACAATCTGGAAAGGACAAAGTTTGTTCAGAAAAAGAAACTCACGATACATTTCATACTTTGCGGAGATCTCTTATCCCAAAGAAAATGCCGACATGGTATGTTGGCCCTCTTAACCCGCGCGATACACTGTAATTCTCCACACATTACTTATCTTCAGTTTCCAAATATACACTAAAAACGACGTTTAATAAAAAACAAACCTGACCAAAGGACAAAGATAGTCAACTATGAAATAGTAAAGACAACAATTCCTTTCGAACATAACATAAAAAATCATCAAAAATGATGTTCACCACTAAATCCAGAGACGCCAAACAAACTAACCCCGAGTTGATTTGAGTGAAGAATATGTATGATATCATGACGATGAATACAACAAGCCATTATCAAATTAAAGTGATAAACAAATGATTTCTTAAGCGGTGAGGTGCAGCTGTGCATTGGAAAGAGGTCTCTGATAATATGTTTGGTGATTTGTTTATAGAAGAGCTGATAAATCGAGTCTGGCTTTTGAAGATTTTCCCCTTTTCTCACAGTTCTCCATTTCACTTGAGCATGTCCTGCGGACGATGCTTGACAGAAATAAAATAATACGTTTGTGGCATATTGCGGGATAAAATTTGTGCTCTGTGCACACCGTGAACCACTCGCCCAGTTGAGACCGTATTATTGTAGACGAACTAGGGAAGCAGGCGACGACATCAGATAATATAAACAACGGAGATGAAGGGAGTAGAAGAAAGTATGATATAACCACTAAGGAATCTCATCAGTCCGGTCGATGTCGTTCATCCCTTGTCTTCTATCTCTCTCTCTCTCTTTTCCACTCTTCTCTCCTCGGTGTTTTCGCTGTTCTTGAGTAAAAAGGAGAAAAATAAGAGAAGAAGCTAAGAAAATGATAAATAAACATAATAAGCTGGTTTTTAAGACGATCTAATATGGTTGTATGTCTTGAGCTGCCTGCTTTGTGATTATCTGCTAAGCTGACTTTTCTCTTCCCTTAATAATAAACGAACGAAGCAGTAGGTCGTTTCGTTAGTTCATTTGGTTCATCTTTTCTGTCTGATTACATGCGATGACTGCCACGTTGAGAAACTACCTCCATTTTGACCAGACCAGCCTAAATCATCAACCTTACTACGAACGAAGACAAAAAACTCGCTTTGTTCCAAACTCTTCGCTCTTGTCACGATCATCGCAGCTCATTGAATTGCATCATTTCTATCTTGGCAATTACACGCTGTTACCACCACCACCACCACCTTCGGCTATTATTATACTGACTCTACACGTAGCGTATGGTAGATGAGCTGCACCAGATAAAGCTGAGAGGAGTGGGTAGTCATTTCCCACATTCCATATCTGATGGTTTTCATCACATCTCAAACTTTTTCTATTATTGCTTCAAGTCTTCATACAAACTGCGTCTCTATTGTAAAAACATAATGATTCCAGTTTTCTGCACATTTTCTGCACGATATGAATTACCCAGTGGAGTTCTTCTTATCTCATCAAAGCAGAAAAGCGGATTCTTGTACTTTTTTCCTTTTGAATTTATTCTCATAGAAATTCGTAGTAATTTTTGTGATTTCGTCAAAGGATTTCAGCGGAATGCTGGCAAGTCACATAATAAAATAGACATAATAATTCTGAGACGATTTTGTTGTCGATCGTCAGTCTGCTTCTTAACGTTAATATGCTTATACAAGCCTTGTGAAAGTGCAGTAGTAAAAGCCACATTTATCCCCACAGTTTACTGTAGTGAATTCTAATGATTCACGGTGTAATCCACGACATTCAACCTTAAAACTCTTCAATTGAGCAGCAGCGATTTTCTCTGTTCGTACTTCCAATCGTAAAGTCTACCGTGAGTGAATTGCATGGAGCAGAGCGAGCGACTGCGTCATTTCAAATCAAAGTATGACAACAACAGAAATTGTACATCCATGTCCAACACGCCGAATCATTCACCTCGATCACGAAAGTCATTTTTAAGTAACGAGAGTGCCCAAACAAAAACAAAAATAAAATGCTTTGACTCTCACCGCAGCAATTTTTTCCTTGTAAGGTACATGGAATCAGTCACGGTTTTCCGCTTACATCATCTCTCTTTTGACAAGGTGGACACAGAGTCTTAGCTTGTCTCTTGGAAGAATGCCACAGATGATCTTCCGATGTGAACGATGGTGCGGTGTGGGGAATGCAGTTTTTTTTAAATAAGTAGAATGCATCCTTGCACATTCATCATTTTTTACTGTTTGAAAATACTTAATCATATACGCGTATCATGAGCGTTTCATCTCAGCAGCGAATTACACATTCGAGAGAGAACGAATAAGGGTCTCATATACTTCCATTTATCTGCGTTTCTTTTACAAATCTGTCAACATTTCATCCATCCAAAGTAAAAAATCTTTCTCTTTTTAAGAAGGAGTGGGAATGAATAGATCTATTTGATGTGCGTATGAAAGGATGAGTAATGTTCTGAAGTTGAAAGTCTTCTTGGTGTGTAATGTACATATCTGCACAGAATGTTCAAAACTCTCCTATCTATAAATTGCATCAAACATTACAGGGTGGAAGGAAAGAAGAAAATAACATTCATTTCAATGAACAATCTTTCTCATTTTTCGTCTCACTTGTTCCATCTCATACTCCAACTGCCAGAGCACATAATAGCGTTTGTGTTCGCCAGCTCTTGGGGTCTGCTCGTTTTTTGGCCCAGAAATCTTGATGAAATTATGATGAACCTTGAGGGGACTAGAATCTATACTAAACTATAACATGTCTGGCCTGTCTAGAGCTGAAAAAAATTCACAACAGACAATTCTGTTCATGTTCAATATGTGATGTGATGATGATGTTCATGTTCACTTTACTTGATCGGGAGATGATGCTTGTCGTAGTTGTTCTTGTATATCGTGTGTGGTAGTGTTCTACAAGACGGAGAAGATGATGGTTATCTCCACACACCATTGCAGTGCATCATCGTTTTTCTGCCGTTTTTATTCATATTAAGTTTCATTGTACTGATGTACGTTTCACAGCCTTTTCCTCTGCTACCGACAGAAGCAAATGTACAAATGACTGCGAAGAAAAAAAGAGCACGAAAAGGAGCAGCGGATGAGCGTAATAATGAAGTAACTGATGACAGCAACTAGGCAAGCATCATCATAATGAACATGAGTCATGAAGAATATCGAGGGAGTTCACTTGTCGAAAAACTGTTTCTCTTCTCTGTCACTGAACAGTGTGATTTAACTGTTCGTGTTGGAGAAGAAACTAAATACACATTGTTTACATTTCACGAACAAAATACTGGAGATTATATTTCTCAAGCGGAGAGACTACTGCATGCGCTACTTTTCAACGAACCAAAGTTGCGTTCCACAGTAATTCATCTCATCATTTGATTACGTAATGCGATGACATGACAAACTTTTGTCAACAGATTTACACTGGTCATCATCTCTCCTAGAAAAAAAGAGGTTTGTGTATTGGAACGAAACCGACAACAGTGGTTGTTGTACAAAAAATATGAGTAATGTTTGCATCTTTACTTCTTTTGGATGTTGTCTAGACTTGCATAAAATGCGTGAGCATCCGAGATAATAAGCCGTTTTGTAAACTCTGAAGGCTAGAGTGTAGCACTGCAAGAGCGGATGTTTGAAGGCGAGAAGTATGACCGGAATAGTTCAAAGAAACGTTTTGGCCAATGATAAATGATTTGTGATTTAACACACTCAACCACCACATGAAATGTACATAAGCAACATTGCATTTCAGCGGGCCACACGTTCTGTTGAGATGTGCGGGGTGGGTGGGGTGTTTACGTGTAACTGCTTTAAGCGCGGTCACCACATTTATATTCTTCTTTATTCCAGTTGTCTCACTGTCGGACCTTTAGGCTTGAGTTTTGATCTGTCTGCACACAAAGCAAAAGCATCATTCGTTTTTACACAGAACTTGGGGCAAGTGCCTTTCCTATCATCATCTCACGTCTCACATCACAACAACCTACACAAATCTTTCCTCCGCTTTCTGTGCACAAGAAGAAAAATGTGTATTATGTAAGGCCGGGCTGTTTGGTCACGGTCGGAGTTGACTGACGTAATTTATAGGATACCTGTGCACCTACCTGCCTCATTTTACCTATTTGCATATCCCTCCACCTTTCCACAGTACATAATCATCATTTATTGAGCATTATTCCTTTAGACAAAAAACAGAGAGCACACCCCTACAAATACAGAAACACATTTCACATGTGGATACGAAAATTTTAAGCATCACTCGGCATTAGACAGACAGAGGATCAAACCTTGTGGCATCATGTTCAGTGTTTTCCCGTATAATGAAACTTCAATCCTGATTGTTGTTACAGAAGGCAGAGTAGGCTAGACTGAGAGATTAAAGCACACAGCAAGCATCATCATTTCGTCGACACCTGACCAAAACCCCATTCCAATTGACATAAAAGCCCATTCTCGTTCCAGACCAACTACTGCATTGCACCATCAAAGTGAAACTTGCGGGTCTGTGTGATGTATCGGAGGTGATGTACTACCAACTAGCCCCTTAATCACTGGAATATGGTATAATTAATTTTTCTGTTTTTCAGGTGTACACCGAAGTAAACAAACCGTGTTTTTTGTGTGTAAATCGAAATCCACAAAAGCAGAATGTGCTTCGGCTGGTAAACTTTGCGTGCCGGCAGACCATGTGCAATAAATAATTGGCTTAGAGCATTAATCTGATGGTTTTTAGACGTATGGAGAAGTTGGTAATGTATTACGCTTGTATCATAAAGTCGTGTGAACGAGTAAAGGGCAGTGTACGGTTTGAAAGCAAGCGTGGAACCGGAAAAACATGATGAATTCCATTTTGCTCAACCAGGCCTGGACACACACTTGTATGTGATGGGATTTTCACGATGTGTGTAATACGAATGAATATGAATACGGTTCACCACGCGGTTCACACCACACATACATGTTGTGTTTGCTCTCAGACACTGCGTAAATATGGAAATGACACATATTGTTCGACATCAAACGTTACGAGAAGAAAAGAGAAATGTGCGTAGTCCAATAAAATAAAAATGTAAAAGACAAGACGAAAATGAAGTGTTTGCTTCATTTACCATGCCTTTATTACCTTTTGAGATATATGAATTGTATTGAAGGTTGTCCAATGATACATTATTTAACATGTAGGTGGGTCCTTCTTAACGTTTTTCTTGCATCCACCTATTTCTCTCTTTTCCTCTCTTCGCGTCTGTTTGCTCCCACTTTCGTCTCGTTTATGGTGGAAGATAATCAGTCAAATGCAGAGTACACCGGATTATGGTTACTCTGTGTAAACATGTGCTCATCACGAGACGGAAGAAAACGTTTGGGTTTTAACAGGAGCAGACAGATAGACAGGAGCATATTAGATGATGATGACACAGGATTTTCTTACATTCCAATGCAATAAGCCATCACCATTGAGCACATTCAAGTCAGCCGACGATGAGCCATGCAATAATAGTAAGCTGCATTTACCCTCGCCATGAACAGGTACTCTGTGTTTACGCAATCAAATAAAGGTAGAGCGAAAAGGATAGAGATAATGCATGACAAAGTGGGCTCACGAACGTACACAAATCCACATAATATAGAATAATATGCAACCCCTTTAACATTTGGCATTTTAGATAAGAGTACAACTGACCAAAAGAGCTTGAAATCAATAGCTTACGAGACACGAAATTATTTCTGTGTGTGTAGAAAGGGAGAGAGAAATTCGAAACAACGCCCAAAATGTTTTTTTACTTTTTCATTTCTCTCTTTCGGTTCTTCATCATTGTATACTTTTCGTTGTTTATGTTGCCATTGTACGATCTTAAGCGACATCGACATAGCACATGAGAATACATGATACGATGTGTGTGTATTAGAGGCGGGAGCTCTAGCTGTGACTTTGATGATAATACTGAATGATGATGATGATGGAAACCCATTGTCAACATGAGTTAGCTACTACACGGGATTCTCCTCACGCCCAATTACCTTTGTCGAAAAGTGTACACATACTGAAGCACATAATATTTTCTCCTCCATCGTTTACCTTTGATGGAATCCTTGGAAAACTTCGCTTGTAGTTGTGTCAGCGATATAGTGTTTGGTCTGCATAGAGTGTGCATTGCGTTATAGCTACCAAACCAAAGAGATGACCACATGAGCAGTCCACTCATACAAAACCCATTGATAACGAACATTTATTCTTCATTATTAAAAACCCACCCGGTCCTACGCTCGTATACAATTATTATCTTATTTTCTCTTAGCTCATATAGTGTGTTTCAACGCAATTTAATGCACGGTTATGTGGAAAGCAGTGTGTGCATTCCGGTGACTAATAAACAACCAAGTACTTTTTTGTTGGTGTTTTTTTTGTTCCATCTAGCATGTGGTTTGTACAGAGAGAACACAGGTCGATAATCTTTTTGGCTGCTGCTCGCATGCCATTTTCATATTTTATGTGAAACGCTATGCCCACAGCATAAATTTCCATTGAGCATAATACATGCAGGCACTTGGCATTTTAATGACATTGAGCAGTAAAAAATTGATTTTCGGAATACATACTAAATATAGAATTTTAAGCTGTTGAAAAGTTCTTCGCTTCTTTTGACACCCGTAATGTACAGTGAAGTAAAATTATGGCCGTCATTCAGCAATTAAGCATCAGACGTAATGGTCAGCACCGTGGGAAATTAAAATTTCAAACTGATAACTCTCCGTAGTACGATACGCTGTCTTGTTAGGCCTGACGGATAATGCTTTCACTTTTATATCGATCGACGAAACGATTAAGCTGTCGTTTGTTATATAAATGCAGATATGCGAAATGTTGTCTGATATTGTAATCCCATGAATATTAATTGCGCGATGCTCGATCGGAAATGCCAAGACAAACATTGTACACTCCTATACTTGAGATGTGAAGCATGAACTTCAAATCACGCAGGCTAGATTCTTTTCATCGTAGCTGAAGCGAGGCGTACGTAATATACCACAATAAATTCGCTTCAAAGAAGAGGGGTAAGTTATGCGTGTGTGGGCGATGAAATACGGGTATTAAATGTCGTATTTGCTCTATCACATATCCTGCGTTTAAAGCTACAGAAACAGCATGATTAATTTGTACCTCTTTTTAGAGATTTCATGTTAATTTAGAGTGCTTAAAATATGATGAACATGACTATCATTATGTATGAAGTTACAAAGAGGAAGAGGCAAAGCGTTGTGAAGGGTGGAGAACTCGTCGAGCAAAAGTGTAATACACCACAAAAATATTGTACTTTATATGATTTAAGACTCATGCATTCATGACCAGTTTCACTTCACAATCCCTCCAATCCCTTTTCTAAAAAAAAGTGTTCAGTAGAGAGGCATGATGATGTAATGGGACACACAGGATTATATTTATAGCAGTTTATATACGAACGTAAGGTCCCAAAACTGAGCGCAGTTAGCCTACATGTTCGTATTATCTTGAAAGGAATTAAAAGACTGAGTATGTTTTATATCTCCAAGAAGTGCCATTCACGAGATTTGTTTGTTAAACTAACGACTCAGAGCAGTGAGTGGACTGAATGAACAAATATGAAGCCAAATTAATCGGCATCCTGATTAAAAACATCCTTATTTTTGCACCCAGCAGTTGCTTTCAACGCAGCTGCCAGTTTACTATATTTATGTAAATCTAAGAGACACTACTACGTAAGCCGCTCTGATAATCCCTTTCAGCTTGGACAACAGTTTCTGCTGATGATTGTAGTAAAACAAGAAGGTAATAATTCAATTATTTTTTTGAAGTTTATCACCACCATCACAAGCTCAAGGACTCGAGGCGACTAGTGTTTTACAAATTATACGAGTGAACAATGATCATGGCGAGACACACATAGTTATGATTTTTCCGCATCTGTGAACTCATTCTCAGTGCAGATTATTATTAAAATAACTGCCATCTCACGTCATTGTCAGCAGGCAAAGGAAATTTAATCTTTATACAGTTACTTTTTTAATTGACTTTTCAAATGTAAACTGTGATATTTTGTACATGCGTACTTATTTTGTTTCATTCCACTTTCCATTGCACTGACCACTGGTGTCCATCCCGATGTTGAGCGGAAGTGGACAAAATAAAATAAAGAGAAAAAAATAAAGTTAATATAACAGCGCGAAGAAACTCGATCACATGATATGAATTTCATTACGTCTACTACGATACACCCCAGTGGAAAAACCATTTTATTCCACCCATCGTACATTGCAAGATTATTCACCCTTGGCTGTGGCCATCTCATCGTGCAGTAGATTGAGAGGATACTACGTGTCTACGTGAAATAACGTGATTTCATTCTATTCGGTGAAGGCAAGAAATGCAAACTGTCAGGAGAAACTTTCATCTCATTTCCTGCTTAGAATATTTTTGGGGCATAATCAAGGAAAAAAATTGAAACGTCTCGTGCATGTCTGTTTGTCTAACATTCGATTCGTTTCAAAGAAATGTAATTTTCAGAACGAAAGTGTGCCTACCTCGAAAATCCACAAAGATGGAATGAGCGTATATATGCATACATATATACTTGCTCAAGTCCAGCCCCCTCGCAGTCTACCGTTCTGTGTCAATTTATTGAAGTATAGCTTCTTTTTCAGTTACATATTACACACCTAAAGTGTCTCGAAGGGTGAAACGTTCGTAATATACGGAAGAAAAGTGTAGGAAATTTGTTGAATCTGCTTTAATCGGTTTGTGGTATGAGTGAGTGAGTAAAGTTTCAAAAAAGAAAATTCAAGTATGAGTGCAAAGTCACGTCACGTCAAGTGAACCCTGACAGATTTCAATGTGCTTCATATGGTGAAGGTACACAGTAAATCCATAAAACTAGGATTGCTTTCGAAGGAAATGAGTGTACAATGTCAGGGAATTTGGAATTAAGCAATATTCGAGTGAAAGAGAGGAGAACGTACGAAGCCAAGCAAAGGACAACGACGTCCTCTTTCTCTCTCTCACTGCTGATGACTTACCCTTGAGAGGTAAACTCAATAAAGTGGATGGTTCCTTTCAGACTTCTGTAAGTGATGCTCGATGTCGGAAGTTTCAATACGAGGGAAACGTTTATATATGCCTTTATAAGCAAGAGCACAGACACACACTTGGGAAATGGGGGAAACCCTCATAATCCGGATCAGAGAAAATTCTGAAGATCGAATTTCACCATTTCACCACTACTTTTTTTTTCTCGGCTCTAGGTTTTATGTAAGTACATAAAGTAGCATTGTATGGCGCTTTTACTAGGAAACGCTTTTCACTCCTTCACTGTCACTACAACTGCTGAGCTCTTATTGTGTATTATTTTAAGCGTGTGTGTCCAAACGTCAAAGAGTCACACACTTTCATACCATGTTACATTATCAAGAACAGGAAGTTGCACTGTACATACACTTATTGATGTATTAGTTGGTAGTTTCTATATGCCTGTAGTCAGTTAGAAATCTTACCAAGTAAATATACAAGACATGTCAGTACTGCACTATATGACACACGATGCGTCCTTGTGTTTGTGTGAAATGGCCAAACAAACAACGAATTGACATGATATGAGACTCACAGAAGGGAAATGTCAAAATTTTGACTCACAGATTTAACAGACTTTCTTCCTTAAAGCTGCTGTCAGTTGAATCAGTTGCAGTTTTGTGATTTTTCCCGTAAATAACGTCCTGTCACTCAAAATTATCCTGTCTGTGGTAGTGAATTGTGAAATATAAACTGGGATGTGGGGACAGAGAGAGGAGAGGCGTAATCAAAAAAGTATTGGAAGCAAACAGATGAGCACAGATGGGCACATAAATATAAGTTAAAAGTGTCAAAACGTCGACCATTACTGCTTTTCATCCTTTGTCAACAATGATCACTGTTCACTTTAGTGCGAGAGAAAGCAGTAATTATTAAGTCAATTTTAAACCTGCTTTTTAAACTGCTTTGTTTGAGCGAGTAAGAGAAGCTCGGCAGTACTAATATCGCATGGAGAGAATGAACCCAGATGCGTATTCCTACGTATTAAACATTCTCGATGAGGGTAAGTAGTAGGAGAATTTGTGACATGGTCTTACTTCCACCAGAAGCAAGAGTCGACTGAAAGCATGAATCAATGGAAGTTGAAAGCATACCAGGGAAACCCCAACGAAAAGACGATCGCCAACCGCTGGGAGAGCAAAGCATGGCAAGAAACCGGATGGTTGTAAATGTAGTGGAGCTATAACTTGGCCACGCTCTTGCTTTGCTCTTCTGATCCTGCAGTTTGAAAGCTTTACGTTTGGGGCGGGTGTATGTATAGAAATGTAGAGGAGAAGGGATATATGGCGAAAGTAAAAGTACACGGATATTATACACATTAAACTTGTGATCTTTCAACGTTGCCTGTAGGGCGAGAGAGTAGTTCAGTTTTACCCTTTTCCATATTATGATAGTTTTTGGCAAGATTTGCCAGTGCAGTGCATTATGTAGCTTGTTTGCACACCACAGCGTCGTGGGCACTTGACTGTCATAATATGAAAACCGAACTGATTGTATGGGTAGAGTAAGGACGACATTGACATTACAAATATTATATCCTTACGCGGAGCCATGCCCCCGCTCTCTTATTCAGCGAATTTCTTTGAGTAAGAGTTCTTCCCAAGAGTTCATTCATTATTCTGGTGTATAATTAAAGCCCGCCGCACACTCTAAATTCTTACCATTTTTACTCCACAGTCAAGTCTGCCTTAATTATCATTTCTTAAATTAGACCCCGAGCTGAATACATTAGGCCGGTGGTTCAAGGTAAGTGTGCTCAGCTCCACTATATGAATGAAAGGAGTTTTAAAAATTCACGAGAGTAAGACCATACACAACAATATTAATATTTGGTCAAATTCTCATCGTGACGCGTTAACATCAACCGTGTCGGAATTCATTAATTTCCAGTTATTCTGCGAGCATAGCAAGAACGTTTACAGGAAAACATGCACTTTGCACACACGCTAATTACTCGAGTTTGATCATCTACTCTCATTATTCTCTATATTCGGCACCGTTACCCGTGGATGGATCGATACAAGGCAGCAGGTCATAAGCGGCTAAGGCACTTTGTCAGAATTGGCACTGGATGACGATGGATTTTGCAATAAAACTTTAGTGCAAATGTGTCCATAGGTATTACATTGTTCGACCAAATCAATATTCATATGCTTCATAGCCAAGCTTTTGCTAGCTCATACAGCAAAGGCGCTAATGAATTATACACATTTCTTAATGGTTTGTGAATGTAGAAAGGAGACATTCTGTTAATTGATTATTTATTAGATAACGGGTCTAACTATTTTTGCAATAGTCTATGAATTAGTGGTCATGCAGTGTTTCAATGAAAGCATGCATAACACTACGGATGGTCATCGTGTCGAAATTTGTAACACTTCCGTCTGATATCGTTGTCGCTCGTCATCATGAACGGACCGTGTAGTCTTCGTTGCCTCTGCTTAGGCGCAGTCCTATTTATAGTATTTATCGGAAGTGATGCAGTATTCACATTCCCACGAAAGTTTGCCCACATGGGGAGTGGAGGGGAGCGGTTCAAGAAAAAGGATTACGACATATTCGCCCCTCCGCGGAATATTTGGCAGAAAGGAAACAACGATGATATTTTCACCAAGAACTACGTTCCCCGGGAAAAAAATCGGACAATGACAACTGGAAAATACCGTCTTCCATTGGAAGTTGTCCCGTTCCACTACATTTTGGAAATCATTCCCATCCTGACCGCAGGGAGCAAACTGGGAGAACAGTGGACAGCTCCGGGACGAGTAAAAATTCTCGTTGACTGTGTTCGAGCTTCCGACAGCATAACTCTTCATGCACTTCTTTTAAAATTCCCGAGAGACGCCATTAAGGTAATGCTTCCTGTCCATTCCTTTCCTCTCTTACTTTCTCTCACGCACTCTGTACGTAAAAATGGGATGAAAGGAACATGGGGAGACATGACTGTAGGAAATGTGTCTCAGACAGCAAAGTATCCTACCATTCTTGTCTCAGTGTCCGTCCCTTTGTAATGTATGCTTGGTTATATATATTTCAGTAATCGTGTCATTACACAAATTGACATTACAGATAAGAGACCTCAAAACAGGAGAAAAACTCAACGTGACTAATCATGAGTACAGTAAAGAAACGGAGGACTTTTATGTCATTAAATTGGCTAAAGAGTTGCAGGTTGGACACAAATATGAAATCGATATTACCTACATTGCTCCAGTATCGCAAAAACGTCTTGATGGTCTCTACAGAAGTCAATACGTCGACTACCAAACCGGAGAAAAGAGGTAGCCGATCATCGTTGTTCCATTAAATTAATATGCATTTATACGTCTTGCGTCGTATCCACGATAAACTTACAATTTGGTCATTATACTCGCTTTAGTGACTTTTCGTTGAAAGCGGGCATCATTCCATTCCATTTCTTTTCATTTTGTTTTCTCCTCAAGATACGTAGCCTCCACGCAATTTGAACCCTTTTCCTGTAGACAAGCATTACCTTCATTTGACGAACCAGCTTTGAAAGCGACGTTTGACGTCAGTATTGGAAGACAAGCTCAACACATTTCCTTAAGTAATGGTAACCTGGTCTCAACTGATCCACTGTAAGTCGCCTGCGAACGATTTACACTTGATAAAAGAAGTACCCTCTGCTCTATTAGTGATGATGAATATCTCAACAATGGAATGTTCAGAACATTATTAATTGTAGGATAGCTGCAGAAAAAGGATGGTTTATAGATACCTTCAACACAACTGTAAAAATGTCTACTTATACGTTAGCCTTTGTGGTCGCCGACTACTCATACGCGGAAGCTGACCTTAACTTATTTCAAAATCGTTCAGTCAGGGTAATAAAAACTATCACAACTTATTAATTTGCCTTTGTTGTGTGTATAAATACAAAGGAACGGTGGATACGACTTGTATGTGTGATGCACAGCAAAAGTGGAGAATAATGAATGACTAGTAGACATCTCACTGGCGAATACACGACACTTTTGGTTTGCCAATTAGGTTTACGCTCCAAAAAGTATAATCGAGAAAGGTGGTGGAGATTTTGGGGCCGCAACAGCTGCCAAAGTTCTGTCATTCTATGAGCGCTATTTTGATGTGCCGTACTCGTTAGAGAAGATGGACTCAGTGGCAATAGCAGGTTTTCCAGTAAGTACTAATGTGTATTGCGTACTACAAACCCAGAATGACACTCAAGCTAATTTTTACAAACTTCTACTTGTGATGCTTTCCGGAGTGTACAGCATTACTCCAACTTGTTATACGATGTAACCTTGTACATAAATTAAGTATTTTTTTCTTTACCGTCCTTAAATACATAAGTTTAGATTACAATATATGCTTTACATCTATACTCAAATACTCTGGAAAAAACACAGTAGCTTTATTGTAAATTGATAATTGATTGAAAATTGATCTATGAAATTTAAAAAAAATGTTTTGATTTTTTTGAGTACAGTATGGTGCAATGGAGAATTGGGGTTTGAATATTTATCGGTAAAATTCCTCACTATGTTGCAAATTGCAGATGTTGAAAAAAATAAGGTGAGGTGGTTGATAAATTGTTGTTGTGTAGGGACCGCTATTTGATAGAGATTCCTGGAGTAACACCTGAAGCACTGCGTGGAACAATTTCATCCATTTTGGCTCATGAACTCGGTAATTTGTCCTACATACTCCTATGGTATGGAGATGACTTTAAACTATAAGCTACATATCCCGTGATTTAGCTCACCAGTGGTTCGGAAACCTAGTCACGTGCAAGGTATGTATTTTTCTATCGAAACTATCTTTGCGTAGGTATTACATGGAAAAAGCAAAGGGACAAACAGAAAAACTCCACAGATAAACTCGGAAAATCTATATACATATAAACTTCCATCTGAGCCTGCTATCAATGACAATTTTTTCTGAAAGTACATAAGAAGTATTTGTAAGTGGATACATAAATAATAGTGTTAACATGGTGTAAACGGCACTATGTGATCTATTACAACAAGAAATAGCCAGAACTAACTTATTTCGTAGATAAAGTCTGCATGCCATGCCGTTATTCAGTATACCCTAATGTTAAATTTAATTTCCGATTTTTATTTGGTTTTTTAAGATTTTTTTCTGAATCCCTAATATGAATTGAACGATATGAATTGTGTTTTTTGTTTTTGTTTTTACATGCCTTGTATTTAAATCTACAAACCAATTGGACTCAACTGCCAGTGGTTCGATGGAATATGGTTAAACGAAGGTGAGTTTTATGTGTTCAGTTTAGGTTTTAAGCTTACTAGTCTCGGTGACAGTAAATAGCTAAATCTTTTAACTGATATCATAATACCTGGTAAGGATGTGCCTTCGCAATTTGCAAAGCACATTTTGATTGACTCAGGATATTACGAGTACAGCTTTTGGTTCTCTGAGTAGTTAGCTCAACCACTAAACATCACTTTATTTTTAAGGTTTCGCAACGTACTACTCGTATATTGGCCAAAATTATACAAATCCTGAATTTGAGCCCCTCAAGAAGCTGCTGGTAGATGCAAATCAATTCGCATTTCGACTGGGTATGTATTATTCCATGGATAATCCACTTGGACACACTTCTATTCTACAATACGTAGAATAGGGAAAAATGGAAAAGGATTTTCCTCGTGCAAACCAAATACATGTATTTTTTAAAACTTAATTTCGATTAGATTCACGAGAGCGCTCCAGCTACCCAATTCTACTCGACACAGATCATCCTGACGAGCTTTCCAATAGATTCTTTGGAATCCCATACTACAAAGGTGCAGCTCTCATTCGAATGATGGATGGATTCCTCACGTCAGACACACTCCGAGCAGGAATAAGCCGTTATCTAAAGCGCTGGTATTTGCTCTTTATAAGAATACGGAAAAACATACAATGAGCAAGACTTTTAAAAAACCAAGTAGCAATTATTGTCGATCCACCAAAAAAACACATATCGAATAAGACACATGCAAAAGTACGATCGTACAAAGAAATGCGGTGGTGTCAGCTTGATGGAGAGTATTCATCAATCTCATTTTTAGGGCTTTTCAGGCTCCTGTGCAGGACGATCTGTTTGAGGCACTGCAAGAACAAGTAGTGGAGGATGGAGTCGTGCTCCCAGATGGATTGACTGTTGGTTCTATCATGAATGGTTGGACAAAGCAGCGAGGTAGGACGAATTGATTAAAAATCTTCCAATCAAGATTCTGAAGGATTACCACATTGCGCACTGACACAGTTTCTTACAAAAGCTTCTCCGACTTTACGCAGGTTTTCCTATTGTACGGGTTGTTACAGCAAATTCCTCAGCAATATATGTTGCTCAAGTACAAAACTACATCAAACCGGTAGCAAAAATTTGTGCATGTTTCAACTTATGTGCACACCAATAATTAGGAATTGGACTGTGATTTAACACATAGGAGCAAGTGAAAAATGAGAACCTAAAGGAGGACAAACTTTTATCGTGGCATGTGCCTATATCTATTGCAACTCAAGACAATCCCAACTTTGACGATCATACGCCACGATTATGGATTCCTCAAGGTGTCACATTGAACTCGACGAGTGCTGACACATCCAAATGGGTGGTTGTAAATCCAGACGCTACGGGTATGATAATTCAAATTCACAGATTTCACTGAAGGGAATGTCATTCTGACGTCGTTATGTAAAGTATATCATGATCATTCGTGAAGGATACTTCAGAGTTCACTATGATGACAATCTTGCTGCAAATCTTCAAAAGCAGTTGATGATAGACCACAGTGTCATCAGTCCTCTCAGTCGAAGTCAGATACTAGATGACTACTTTAGCTTTGTTGCGGACGGTAATTTAACTAAAGACTGAAACCCACACTAAAATATGAGCAGCGTGTCACAAAATTCCGACGAATCTTTAATTTCAGGCGAACTACCAATTTCAGCAGCTTTTGAATTTACCAAGTATTTCGAAAATGAAACAGAGGAAATCGTGTGGCATGGTTTACTGAATGTCCTGCGACGTCTCCACTACTTTTATAGAGAATATCCCAATCCCAAAGGAATTAAAAACGATTCATCTAGATGTCTACCAAGATTTAGAGGCATGAGAGTATGTGATTCATGGAGCTTTCACTTATTCTACACTTCCATCATTTTATGCTATAAGAAACATCGTTTTTGAATGTTATTGTGAAATACTTTTAGGAGTACTTACTACCCCGGTTGGAGGGTGCCTTGACAAAAATCGGAGTGGAACAGTTACCCGAAGACAGAGGGGCTGTTGTCAGCTTCAGAGCTAGGCTGCTCATGTGGGCATGCCGATTAGGGTCACAGCTTTGTGCAGACTATGCCGGAAAACTCTTTGACGAGTGGATGGCAAATCCGGATGTCAACCCGCAAGTTTTTATTTCTTACCATTGAGTTGTTTACGTTTTGCTTACATATCCAGAAAAAGATTATGTGAAGTCTCAATTGACTGAAATTCAGAATCCCCATCGATATTCAAGACTTTATGTACTGCTATGGCGTAAAAGCCGGCGGTGGAAAAAGCTGGCTCTTTGCCGTTGAGCGATATTCTAAAGCAACCACCTTACTCCAGAGCTTACGACTGGCCAAAAGTCTGGCATGTGTGGAAGAAGAAGATATTCTCAATGTGTACGCGTCATCCACCTGCCTCTGTGTTTAGTAAACTATACGCACTTGAACTAAGAATTGTGCCTGTAAATTTGCAGTTTCATGGACTCTGTGATTGAAAAAGAGGCTCTTGGAGTGTCAAAGGATGAATTCATAGTGATGTTTGAAAGTCTGTGCAGCAATCCATCGAGTCGACATTTGGCAACCAAATTCCTCCAAACAAGGCTTCCAGATATTATTAAGTACTTGAACGGCACGAGGAGTGTGAACGTTCTCTTTTCCTTGTTGACAGATTATATGCACACGGAAGCTGAATTGACAGAGGTGAATCTTTACATACCCATTTAGAATGCAAGATGTGGTCTGTTGGCTTGTTGTGTAACGTGACAAATATTCAATTCATTGTTGTAACAATAAGGTGTGTATTGTGCTTTCCAGATGCAACTCATTATTTCTGAAAACACCCAACAACTTCTCACAGGTAGCGACACGGTAGCGATAGATGAGCACACAACAGACATTCGCGACAATATAAAATGGATGAATAAATATTATCAGCCAATGAGGCAATGGTTTGAAAGTCAGACGCACACCTCTGCGGACAATGGGATAATTGTAGACTTACGTTTTTAATACAGTTGGCAGTTGAATTTGCTAAATTATTTATATATGTATGAGTTTGAATAAAAAATGGTTATCAATGTTGTATAAATTATTTTAAAAGAAAAAGCCCTGTATAGATAATTGTCCACTTTTCATACCTACTCGTTGGAAGAAAATAACGCACCAAGCTTTCCCTTAGCAGTCTGCGTAGTTGACAAGATTTTGTGATTACGACATTGGATCAACCAACCGATTTCTATAATCGATTCTCTTTTATTAGCGTGAATTGGTGAGTTCATGCGTTTAATATTCCGATTTAAAAAAATTAAACTTCCTTGTTTGGTTGTTTACTCCGCTTGCAAACATCTAATCGCTCTTGGCGTACCTATATATAGCCCGAAAAGATGTGAAATCACAGTAAACAATTATTTGCCAAGAATCACATCACACGCATGTAACTACATATTCCCTAAGCTAATTTTTGTAAAAGCAAAATATTTTTAGTTGAGTTTATATTGAATTTCACTTTCAAAATGTTAGCGAAAGGAGCCTGTGCTATTTTTCTTTGCATTGCAGTTTTGATTCAGGTGAGGAGTACATACAAAGTTATCAATTTTACGATTATACTGTACGGTTCGTCAGTGTTTGATTTGTTATAGATCCAAGTTCACGCAACCCCGCTTCCACAGCAGGGCACCGCAGGGGGCCTTTCACAATTTGTCAATGGATTCATTTCAGGCGCGTCGTCAGCATTTCAAGGTGTTGTGTCTGGAGCGGGCTCGTTATTCAATGGATTTGGAAGTAAGTCGAAAGCTATTTTCATATCCAAGGCTGCACAAAGTGTATGCACAGTTTAGCCTAACCACTTCTTCCCTTTATGTTTTCCTTAGGTGCAGCAAATAATGGTTTCAATGGGTTATTAACCGGCTACAATTCAACTGCTCAAGGACTTATCGAAGGTGCATCTACCTTTGTCGGAAGCACAAACTCTAGTAGTGGTTGACCTAGAGCAATGTATACCACTTCTAGAAATGTCCACTCTCTACTCCAATTACTCATGTATTTTATATGTAGCACCCTCTGATTCTTGCTTGGAAATGTTCTTGTAAGATTTAGACCTTAAAGAAAACCCTTTGAGGTGGTTTATATTTTGCCAAGGACGGAAGAGGTCTTTAACAATTTTATTACAAAATTAAAACAATTAAAACAGCAATTTGATCAATAGGTATGATGGAACTGTTAAACATTAAAATAGAAAACATTGATACGAATCTAAAAATCATCAAACATTTCCTTTCTGTAGGTGTTCAAAGTCAGAGATTCATCTTCAGCATTATTAGTCTTATTGAATCAAGTCTTTATAGTAAGCATCTTTCTCGAAGAAAGAATTTTCAAGATCAAGGTCAATTGCATCCTCGTCTGATAGAGGTCCGCCTAACCAGTCCGGCAAAATGTTTTGCGGCACAATTTTGTAAAACTCGTCCAGTGAATTCCCATAGGAAATGAACTGAAAGCAACGCAATCATGCATCAATATGACAATTTTATTTTGGCCATATCGTCACTATATACGGTTCGTCTCACTTACTCGACTTCGGACTTTGTCCGGCAGTAACGGTCTCACCATCTGCACCGCAATATGCATTACTGGTGGCATAAACAAAATGTGACAACCTTTGAATCGAGTGGGGCTGCATTTCTGGAAGTACATGTTCAGAATAGAAAGCAGATCAAGCTGTTAAACTTGTGAATTTCGTAATTTTAGTAAAGCCAACTTACCACTGAAAGCGCGACGTATTTCTGAACATTGAATGGTGTCACTGTCTTGATCTGCTTTGCAGAAAAACCAGATCCATCCACAAGTATGATTATGCCATTCAGTTGAGTTTCCTTGAAGCTCATCATTTCCCAAGTGATCATAATCTGGACACGCAGTAAGTCATCAACGGTCGTCTCACTAGGGTCAAAGTTCTCTTTGAAAGCAGAATTAAAATTATATCTCAGATAATCATTGTCAGATTGCTGCAATTCCTGTAAAGAAGGAGCACAATTGAGAACTACGCCACACCGGACCCAGTTCACTTTAATAGCAAAAACTTTCACAATTTGCCAACTCTCACGTGTTAACACGTGTAATCAGCCGGGTCTTGCTGCGGTTAGGTTGTTGAACTTAATAATTAAACTTCTGGATTTAATTAAGAAAAAATATGTCACCTGGCTTAAACACAACAATGTGTCGCCCATGCTGATCTCGATTCTTCAGGATACGCATCATTTGTTTTTCAAGTACACTACGAATTGCGCCTGGGTAGAGCTTTTCAAAAACCTCAGGGTATGTGTGTCGTTTCGCATTCACATTGTTCGTTAACTGTAATTTAAAAAAAAATAAAAATTCATGCTAAGCTTGAAAACTAGATTCTTGTTGACCAATGATTGAAGTTTCGATAAACATTCAATAGATAACGAAAGCTGCGAGAACCCGTGACAGGCATGTACTTTCCTATATATTTCCTTGCGTCGCTTCGGCAAGCTGTACGAGATTGTTATTTAGTAGACTGTCTTTATATGCTTAGCGGTTTATATGTGAAAATAATTTTGTATGCCATTATGCAAACAAGGCATTGTCGTTGTCAAACGGTTATAAATGAAGAGAACTTTTACTACCCGTTGGAAGTATATATAGTCTACTAGAGGTGGCGAATACATGAAAAATATAATAAATCTTGAGATAACTACAAACAATATCCGTATGAAATTCATACTTGTATAACTGAAAACTAAATTTAGCATTACACGCCATATCAAGTTAAGGTCATTTACTGGATCATTCGTAATTACTAATTAGTAATTAGAGACGCCCAAAAAGTATGTATGCTTGATCGCCGACCTTCGTCGAGGTCAAGGTCACATGATTCACGTGTTGTAACTTGGCTAGCGTCCAATTCAAGTGACATGCTGTCTAAAGTCGTTTTCGTCAGAAGCGGTCACATTGTCTTCAAATCTCACCGTTAAGCAAGCTTATCATCCCTCATCAAGAGAGTTCACTGATCGGTAAAATTTGTGAATCGTGCGAGAACTGATAAATAAATACGTTCCTACAGCATATAGGTAATCACTTTTCCTGCTTACAGTGAGTACAGATTTTAGAATATGTATTTAAATTTATAACAAATACCTTGTCAAGCGCAGACACCAAGTTGTACTTCCTTCCTCGAATGAAGCGGAGTAAAAACTCGTCTTGAAATCTCCAGCTTTTCACAGTTTCATCTTGGCATTCTGCCCACAAATCCAAAAATATTTCATTCTGGACATTCTAACATATCTAACCTCAAGTAGGTATAGATAAAAAACTTTAAATAAATACAGCTTCCACCGTTTACCTGCAATCATTTCGCGAAATTTCGCGAGTAGTTCGCTGATTTTCTCCTCCTCGCCATTCCTGTCCGCATACCTAGGTTTTATCTCCACCTTAGCGGACAGAAGTTCCCGTAGTTTACTCATCTTTAAACTTCCTCCATCCACTAATCACTCATGTTTACATTTGGAAGTCGTGAGCGGAATTTGGGAAACTTTTCCACAAATACGGGGAACACTGAAACTAGTTCAATCACACAAGCAAATTTTCACTTTTTCCAGCTTAGGTCTCCAGAAGAGGAGAGCTCTTTAACAGCTTAAAGACAACTGGGTAACAAAACGTGGTTTGCATACTGTGGAACACTAAAAGTCGTACAGGAGAACAGTGGTTCTCTTCGTGGCAAAACCAAGGTCTCCGACCTAGCTTAATTTGACTAATCTACAGAGCACACACACATAAAGTTGGACCAAACTTTAACCTACTTCTTATTGTTTGGGAATGGAAGTACTCTTTCATAATTGCACGTGAGATTACGTATTTCGAGTTTGTCTGACTGAAGGTATTCTGCTCCTTCAGGTGGTATGACACATAATGACGAAAGCAGAAAGTGAGATGCAGAGAAGCTTAACACATTGTTACCATAAAGCACAAAGGGTTAAGCGTACTTGTCCATGTAGATATACAAAGATATCGTAGGGTTTTCATCTCCTTGTGTTCTCCTATGGAACATTTGTGTAGTATGCCTAATCCGGCTGTTCACATCTTGAGATCAGACTCAACAACTTGATGAACAATCCGTGAGCTTTATTGTACTGCATTCAAGCTTACCATTGACTACTGACCTTGTAGATGCATATTTATAGAATCATTTGGACACCAGGGACTCGGCAGTAATGACACTGCGTCTATCTTCGAAGCAATGTAGCATGGCATAATATTATTATGTAGGTAATTCAAAAGCAGTGAAGCAACGACTGGTCACCACATTAGCAACACCTACAAAACCATGCATAACTCTGGGTTTGTCGGTTGTTGTGCTCTTTGAAAGTGAAATTTTTCCTTGAATTCAAGGTTGAAGGTCTTGACTAAAGGACCACCACATTTTTCAGGGATACATATTTGTACCTTGAAGATACAATACAAGTATGCGTATGAGTATGGATAATACTGACATGCATATTAGCTATGCCGTAAAATGTGGAAAGCACAAATGCAGCAAAAACGGTTTTATTTGGCCGATTGCTGTTTTGTAACATGCTTGTTTTGGGTGTGTGTTATAATTACGTAAATCGTTAACTCAGCAAAAAAATATTTAGCAAGTCTGATGCATGAGAATTCGTTATTCATTATATTACTTGCGTGGATCTTGAATCGCCTACACAATTTCCGTCTTGTAGAATTATAATTAACGATAGATGGTAGCTGAAAGTCACTATCATTGTTCAGAAATGAAACAAGTAGTATAAGCCAACGTTCTTCAGAGAAGAATAACAGGCTCCTTTTCCTCTTCAAAGCTCGGGGGATTCTCAAAATGATGCAATTGGTGCTAAAATATTGAATAGCAACAGGTATTTATTATAATGTGCCGATTTTAGGATTGCCGTATTTTTCAAAACGTTTTTCGTT
This sequence comes from Alloscopus bannaensis, assembly GCA_027743745.1. Taxonomy (NCBI): domain Eukaryota; kingdom Metazoa; phylum Arthropoda; class Collembola; order Entomobryomorpha; family Entomobryidae; genus Alloscopus; species Alloscopus bannaensis. The sequence goes on from JAHZMW010002778.1 coordinate 57,129, forward strand.
AGACTTACTTCCATTGATGTTTGAATCTTTTTGGTAAACTCGATCTCAGGTTGATGCAATTGGGTTTTAATTCTGTCGAGCAACTCCATTTTTCCACAAAGCTCCTTGTAATCACAGCCAGCATAAAATCTCTCCATTTGTAGGGCTGACACTTCATTTTCCAGGCTAGCCAGGCGGGTACGAAGAGAGATAATTTCGGGGTCCACCATTTCCGCAGTCTCCGTTCGAGAATCTTCAACAAGCGATATTTGCAAAAGAGACTTGTAGGCTTCGAGGGTTTCATACAGCTCTCCCCGACATCGGTTTAACAGATAACCACGAAAGCGACATTCTAAGGTCACTTGGCGAATCATCTCATCTGTTCCACATTTGTTTATCATTCATTTTTAAATGTTATTGGAGATTCATCGAAGCGCATACTTTTTCTTAGCTTTTTACCAAACAGTTCCATGTGTAAAATGTAGCGTATTGGACAGTAGCCAGGTGCATTTCTAACTTTGTTTGCTTGACGCCTTTCCATTTCAGAGTCCAACTTGTTGAAGATGTGTTTCAACACTGGGCGTGTGGCTTGCTCTGTGGAAACCTGTAGGATTTTGACAAATACACAGTCCAACATGCACAGTGGTCGTTACTCATTACTGTTGGAGAGTTTTCGTCTCTCCATGATATACAGTGAATTCGTTTGTGTACCCTTTGCTTGAAACGAACTCCATTGTCTGCCCAGTATTTCGTCGGAAACAAACTTTCCAGAAAGCTTCGCGTGTTTTTTCTAGAAGGAGGCAACTTCCTTTTACACTTTTTGTACTCTGTGACGTAGTCAACAAGTCGTGGATCTGGTATGAAGCGCATGTCTGAAGTTCGAAACAGCCAAAACTGAAACAGGCGAGCATAAAAGTGAATGAGTAAATAGGTAGCAAATTCCTGCTGTCTGTGTTTCAATGTCTTTTTTCTCTACCTTGAGCCATTCCACAGACTTCTCACGAGGAGGGTCAGGTTCATCTGGTTCCATTTCAACGGGGTCTTCATATTCCAAAAATGCATGAACGGTGGGGATTGATTGAGCATGCGGTATAGCCATTTTTACTAAAATGAAGTTTGTGTCAAAGAATACAAACGCTAGTTACATAACAAAATTGTCCGAGTCAGAAACTAACAAAGCATAGATTCTACCAAGCTAAATACATAAGGGCAGTGAGTTGAATTGTAGTTTTCATTCTTTTAGCGAATGAATCATGCTTTGAGACAATCACATCTATTTTATGTGAAGTCCCATAACGACTGCAACTTCGGCATGACGTGTCTTCGAGTCATCTTCGAATCTGTGCATGGCTCAGATCATTTCATTCCAGTGCATCATCGTCTTCTCGGTGAGTGAGCTCTCTCTCTTTGTGCTGCACTGTACTCAAAACACTGGGAATTATTGTAGGCTATTTTACTTAATAATGATGCTCACTTGTCACGAAAACTCTTGCCATCCTGGAATTGATGGGACAAGTGCAATGATTGATGCCATAAGTGGTTTCCAATTCAGCAGGGGTCACATGAGATACGCATCAATCTATGTAGAGCATCACACATCCGTACAACGACGTCTGCTGCGCAAAGCCCATTCTCCGTCGGGGGTTCATGCATCAATGGTCTTTGCAATGATGATTGTGATTACACATTCGTTCCATGCATCACTTTCCTCAGCCAGTTTGCATTCCATGGAGCACTGTAAATGCGCACTATCATCTCGCACTCTCTTTACAAGTAAGAGTGGAGCCCAAGCTGCCGTTGTTTTGTGAGCATAATATTGATTCAATTCCGTACTGATATTATCAAAGTCAATTCAGTCACACAATAGAAAAACAACTCCAAGAGGTCTCACATGAATGTTGTTGTACTCCAACACATAATAATTCAGAGGCAATAATGAGCTGTTCTCGAAGGGAGAGAAAAAAGGCGAGCTTATCATCGTCGTCACCATCTCAAGTTATAAGGGAACGACGAAACTTACACCCTTTTTCCTCTGGAATGGTAATAAGAAAGATATTCGTAATCACGATTGGAACACATGGGGAAATGCAATAATAATCGGAGGAAGGGTCACTCTCCAAACAACTAGCCTTCTTGCATGTACAATCTCACTTGTTTTACCCTTCTTCCTCCATCATTGAGTCTGTCTCTCTCACGGTTCATTCCCTTCCAAAATCCTCGATCAAGCAAGGTTGAATTGTCATTCAGTCCAGCCTCATCTGAGTATACACTGTTCTCGAGGAAATGAGTTGAGACACGTCATACTCTCATTTATCTACTGCTTTCATTCCACGAGTCTTTAGAGGAATGTTATTTCCCTGTGGACGTGAAAATCTTGTATTTGTGATAAAATGTGCTTCATGAGAAGATATTTTCCGTTATAAGAAAAATAATAAGCAACCGGATATAGTTGATTCAAGATTTTATCTGTGATTACAGCTTGATGGCTTGCATCAACGTGAGAATTTCATTTTATTTCGGCTGCCTAGCGTTAATCGGTTTGTTTCCTTTCACATTCACCAAAATTGCACACGGTTATGAGAAACAATTGAACTCGACTGCTGGTACATAATGACTAATCCGAGCTAAATAATTTTATAATGATTTATTCCAGAGCCAAAATTTTTATTCATTAAATTGGTAAAATGTGCGTATTTTTAACATTCATCACAATTCACAATTATCACAATTCTCCAAAATATTTTTACTGTTCTACAATACAACAAAGAGGGGTAATAAATATGACTAATCAAACTTTCACAATATAGTACCTACTATCACATATGGATACCTTTTTTATAAATTATGAATATTGTCTTTTATTGATTCGCTTCATAGTCATCATTCGTGTGCGTTAATTCTTCCACAGCAATGTGTGAAGAAAGTATGTATTTGTAAATCGTGGATGTCAACAAGCAGTCCAAACCAAGTCACGAAAATATTTTAAATGTATGTACTTTAAACGAGACGTTAAAAATGGATATGCCTCAACAAAGTTTATTGTCCTTATACAAGCTTTCTAGTAAAAAGTAGTATGTAATAGTACTATAATGTTTTACGCTTTTATGCATCAGGCACATCAAACGGAGGATCAAGCAGTCTGTACAAGCGGCAACATCACAACTGATTGTTTTGAGTGAATTCGTAGTAAATCAGGTCGAGTGATGAGTCGTCTCCTCTGAATCCGAGTGAACAGGATAGCCTAAGAGGAACATGGAAATGAACGCTAGAGCGAGCAGAGCTGTTCCAATCAAATCACCCAAGGCAGTTAAATACGGAATGGCTGCATTATCTGGATCCACTCGGTGAAGCCACAGACTCTTGACGAGAACTTGGGCAATATAGAGTAGGATCATAACCTGAAAACAAAGGAGTGCTCGTTGTCATTCGCCATCAGATTGAACATCAATCCAGCTATTTATTAGAACAGAGAGCGCAAACTGATTCATATCGGGATCGCATTAGGTTACCATTTGAATATTTTTACTTGTTAAATGTTCAAACTAGGCAGGTTTAGTCATGCGGTTTTTACGATCGAAAGTGGAAAGTTGGAAAGAGTGGAGAAAATGGGAGCATTGTCGTTTTACGACTTATTCTCTACTAAATTACCTGAATTACGGCTGCCGCCACGTAGAAGAGGACGAAGATGGATGGGACATCCGTTTCTTCAGCTTTCGTGGATAAAATCGTGTAGACAAATATGAGTTGACCGGGGATGAGAATAGTGAGAAGGGCTCTAGCCGTTCGAGCATGTCCTCCTGAAAATTTTAATTACATGCCTTTGAGGTGTTGGAATTTTGTGAGATGTCCCTTTTATGTCGCTTGTCATTTCTTTATGCTTTTGCCTGACAATTAAAATTACCTCTGGCAAAAAATACGTGAAATGGGCTAGAGCAAATGTTCTCGGAGCCCGGAGGTAAAACGCCGAGCTGACTGTCTATGTGCAGTGATGTGGATATACGACTCGCTTGTACTGCTACCAAATTGCCACCCACGCCATTTATGACTGGCTGAAAGACGGCAATTCCATCAAATTTTCGGACTGCGAAATCAAGAATTAGGCCTCCACAACTGCAAAAGTTTTTCAATAACGGGAAAATGCAAATTTAGCATCAACACCTTTAGTGTAGGTTCAGTAAGAATGTTTCAACCAAAATGGGTGACAGTCGACGAACTCACCTGCTTATAACCATTGCGCTTAGAACAGGTGTCCAACCCCTGTAAAGAACTTTCTTTGTGAGTTCATAGCGTTTTGCAACCGTTATCCAGACCGGCATGGATATGAAGTAGCCCAGCATTATGACTGGACACAACCATTGGTGCGACTCTGTAAAGCATGAAAACCATATTTGTACAAATACAATACGAATCATCACTGATGATGTGTAAACAATTTTAAACTAAACGCGGTTTCAACAAAGGTTGAGGTAACAACATAAAGAACTGCAAGTTCAAGTGGATTTACTGTTTGCACACTATATCTTAACCGTGTGTTATCTTTCTAATGCTCTAATCTGTTTAAAACTTATCAAAGTTTTGTCATTTTTCAGTGGCAGCGTGTGCATCACATCCTTGAACAAGTGCGTATCTACTCACCGACAACGCAATAGAAAAAGTCCGAAATGCATGCCAATAACGACAAGGTGATCACATCTCCGAGACTGCACGCAATAGGCGTGGCTACGTTATCCGGGTTGATACGAAATCGTCTTGATATCAAAACGACTGCAACCATTACGACACCTGTGGAAATGAGACAACAAACATGATTTTACAATGTGAGCATCTGAACATTCGTGAGTCGTGGTTTTGGTGTTGTTTACACGTGAATCACAGTTCACAAATATTGACAAACATTTGTGCGAACACTGGCTGAAAACGTGGATGGGGCAGAGACTGCTCTTTTATGATGCATTTAACCTTCAGAATCCTGTATTTCTGCTAAAATACTAGGTGGGTTTGCCAGGTCTGTCATAAAATGGTATAATTAACGAAGTAAATAACTTCAAGAAAACTGCTTGGCGCATGCGGACTGGTGGAGAGTGTGCAGCAGTTGTAATGCACTTGGCCCTGTAATAATGTTATCGGCATTGTAAAAGAAGTGGAAGTCAGCAAAAAGGTTATCGGACAGCAAGGTCATTTGGAACAATTATGAGGGTTGTTTGCAGAATTTCCTATAATATGTGAATGTACGTGTTGTTGACCGCATGCCGTGTGTACAATACGAAACGAAAATGCATTGTCTACGGCAAACAAAAATTGTATCATACGTTATGCATATTATGTGGTAGTAAACTGTACTCATTGGACATCATTATTAACAAACTATTACTGTAGAAAATGTACCAAACAGCATTAAAAAGCTTGGCACGAGATCAAGTAATTTATGGTATTTGTAAGTTCGTCCTCTGTCAAACTATTCATTTGTAGGCTGATTGTTGTAAAATATGATATTCACTCGATAGAAGATCGAATTTTCAATTACATGTGTTCCAGCCATAGAGTAACCTACCTTTCTTATATTTCTGTGTGATTCAAGCGAAATCCGAGTTGATGTAAAGATGCGAAGAGTATAAACTGTAATTTAATTTTAATTGTAAATCAAGGACCATTCACGCACCTAGAGTAAAGCTGGCTATCGATGCCGTGATAATACTACTGGTGCACAGGATGAGAGCGTGATTGAGTTCAAATCGTCCATCCTGCATCCATCCCAAAACAAAGGCTCCAATCGAAGCCAGAAATCCCACTACAATTGCTTGGCACTATACATATCAAGGTTGAGTTCTCCAATTGAATACTTGAATCGCATGTGCATACTGGATTACTTTAATTTGTACCTGAATTAGACTAAGATTGGCTTGTGTCATTTGCCACATGGCGGACCGTCCGTCGAGGTTCGATTTAAATTGTGCTTAATTGAGAGCATTAATAAATTGGTTGTTTATTTGCATAAATGGAAGCCGACACTTATACCTTCACTTTATTGAGGACAAGTCCAGCTCCAACCATTCCCATTCCTGCTATCAAAAATGGAATCGTAACTTCCATTGTTATCGAGCAGAAAGTCTCCTCTTTTGGCATTTTTCGCTTCTTTTCAGATGCAAACTTTGGATCTGCAATGGACGACGGGACTTGTGGAATAGGAATTTTGACGGAAGTGTCCAGCAATCCTGCCTTCTCCCCACCGTTGAGCACATTCAACTCGTAGTACTTTGGAGAACGAGAATTGCAAGTGACCATCGAATCTGATCCCCTCCTTCCTGCCTCATGTGGATCCGGAAGGTGCAGCCTTAAACCAGGTTGCGAATTTCTTCTAGTATCACACTCCATTGTGTAGGTTGGCGAAATTGAATACAATAGCAACACAAAATTTCAACTAAATATAAACTTTCACTTTTATTTCGCTTTGTTTAAGAGTATCTCAGTTAGCTGTCCTGTATACACCCATTTTTGGAAGGTGAGACAAAGAAATTTGAACTCCTTTGTAGATTCACGACAGAATACACTCGACTATTGGTGAGTCGGAGACAAGGGTGACGAGTTCACTATTATTAATGTAGAGAGGAAAGTTAACCTCATGATTGAAGCTAGCTGAAGCATGAAAAATTTTCCACGCTCATTTTGTCACTTTGTGAGCGTCTCATATCAGTCCCTATCGCGTCAGTAAAATCCAACACTAAAACAGCATATAAATTAACTCTGCCCGGTATCTCCTCTCCAACAAACGGTTCAAAAGTGGCATAACGCGCGTCACACTTTCAATGGAAAAAATTCTCGACGATGAATGCAAAACAGCGATAAGTTTCAATAAAATTTGCAGACCAACGGTGAGTGTTTTTTATTATATGTACATAAGTATTAGCGACAACTGAAAGGCGGAAACTTGTTGAAAAATTATAATGTATGCGATTCGCATTTACTAAATGTGCTTAATGTGGCACATCTAAATCAAGAATGAAAGATATTACAGTAAAACGGAGCCAAATGAATGTACAGTGAATACGACAAACCCACAACTTTTGTAGTAATATGTATTCACTCTACTAAACGCTCACGTTGTTTCCATATCTCACACCAATTCACTGAAAATCAGAGTATCTCATCTGTACATACATTCTGCAATGCTTCTCCATTGACTCCTCTCTCCTAATCAAGGAGAGCTTGATGAAACCAGTGAGCTAACAGTGAAGCTTGCTTAAAATGTGCACCAGAGATATCAGAACAAAGTAAGCGCTTATAGAGGCAGCCTAAAAAGTATTCCTCAGCAGATGCAAAAATATCAGTGTCTCCATCTCCATATGCATGTGGGATTATATGACCTCATTAACTGAAACAGCATAATCTGATGCATACCACATATGATAGTTTAGGTGTTTAGGTTTGTAAATGGACGTATTAGCAGCTCGACGTATTTTCTCTTCTTACTGCTTACCGAACCGAGGCTTATTTTCAGATAAAAGTCTATTGTATGTCATTCTTTCTTTGCAATCGTAAATTTCTAAACGAGCGCGATTCCACTTACAAGTATTGTGTTAAGGCAGTATATTCTTTCGCTATGTAGCATTTTTTATAGATATATATTATTGTATATATACGTAAACGTATTTACACCAGATACATAAATCTGAAAATATGTGTGTATTTTTGTCTACCACTCACACGGTAGTAGTTGAGGCTGCTCATTGTTTAACTCCAGAGCTTGAATAGAGGCTTGAGGCTCAAGAACAATGCAAGATAGTCAGCGAACCCCAGGATAAGCTGAACTCACGTAAAAATAATCACACCAACTTTCTATATCTGTGTAGACTAAATAAACACACCAGGTTTGAGAGTACATTGACGAAATATTTGTACAAACGATTATTTAACACATTTGTGTACGCTTTAAGGACGTGACAAGCTTTCGTCAAGTTGACATGTCGGAAAAAGCCAACCTTTGCACTGCTCATCACTATACCGTTTTGTATCCACACAAATTCATCATCATCATCAAATATCTGAGTATTAATGACAATTTGGAATGGGAGTGTAAAAGAAGACACTTTTCAGTAGTGCTGTGAACTTTATCAGCTCAGAATTTTACGGCACCTTTGATTCTTCGTACGTGCATATGTATGGCTTTTTGACGTGTTTTTCGCTGATGTGAGAATACGTTTGTTGGTGGATGATGATACGATGACTATAACGTTGGCGCCGAGACCGGACCCTGAATCCTATATTTCATAAAGCATATCATCGACTGTCAACTGGCATTTTCCTTAGGAAAGTTTTTACCACTTGCAATCTCTCAGTAATCAAGTGTGTAAATCAAATTTGCACAGATTTGAGTTAAATATCAAGAGGAAAATGCAACAAGCGTGGATTTGAATGCAGAGAAAAACTCTGTGACATCCATGAAAATACGTAGCTATGCTCTGCCTTCCCTGGAAAATTGCTGCACTTACAGTTGAACGTTCAAGCATTTGTCCACACTTTAATGAAAAGTATACAGACTCAGCGTTGTAAATATTCATCTTCAGTGCGTTACTTTTTGATATAATGCAGCAAAACTTCTCACAATAAAGGCAACTGGATATTCATGCACCACGCAGTGATTTTGCGATGTTCACTCGTTATGAATTACTTGTGTTTAATATCATTTCTCCTGCTACATGCGATAGTCGAGGCTCCAGGGGTAGATTTCGCAAGATTCTGTTGTACCAAGCATGCGACATGGTGACGCGACGGTTGAGCTTGCTCCACCAGTGCAACCGTGTGGCGAAAAACTATGAAGTGCCCTACCCAGAGTAAACTGGTGAAAACCAAGAAATCACATAGAATAAAGTGATCTGACATTGGACGAAGATTAATGACCCACTGCTCCACAGTGAAGCTATAGTTCACGCGTACAACGCAATATGAACCAGGGGAGCAGACCTGAAGTCAGAATTTATTTTATTGGTTGCAGCTGTATATTTTTAATAACCCCTTACAATAAAACACTTTTAGATAATATATCCACCTCCAACGCATATTCCAGATTTCTAGCCGCCTTTGTGTTGGTAATCTGTTCACTTTTTCCTCCAGTAATGTTACGCGCTTGGTTTTCTCCGCAAAGATCTTCATCACATATACATGGTCAACAAGTCGTGATATTTCAGTGACACATTTCTAAAGCAAGATGAATGTTTTTTTAGATGATGTATTAAAAAATTATTTAGTTTGAATAGGACAGCACATTCAGCACTATTTATTGGAGGCTCCAGCTATAGGTCTTCTGTGCTTGATTCAATCTTCCACTAACGAACCATTGCCTCAACAGGATATTGAAAAGCACGTGTGCAAGCATCGCATATCGTGCAATAAGGAATCTTCTAACAATAAGAAGACCACCGGAAGAACCGCATGTGAGACGATTTTATATTTTGGTGCAATGAACATTTCTTCCGGAGTTCTACCGAACAATAAATTAATGAGATTAATAAATCATCTGAAGGATACAGCAACTACTGATTCTAATTTGTGAAAGAGCTCCTCATCGCTGTAATGCTAACCAGTGAAAAGAAGTATTTTGTCTTGGTCTTTAATTAAAACTCTGAGTCCACGTGCTCTTAGCTTAATTTCGGTTTAATAAGAATGGCGATACTCGACGTTTCCGGCATTTATGACTACGTATACATAATCGCGTCAGGATTGAATATAAATATAGAAACAGTAAAATATCAAGATGGGAATGCATCCGTACACACACGTACATAGACGTATGCTGAAATATGTACATGCATATTATTACAATGTAGTCATTACTCTTTCTAGCTACGTCATTGAATCCGAGATATTATGCTGATTTTGTTGACAGCTTGTCAATACTAATCGCAAGTTAGTGAACGGTTGCATAAGCTACACGAAAGTTACATGATATATTTATATTAATTATAATTACACTTTTGTGAAAAAGAATTGAATTTTGACCGGCACATGGCTGGAAGTCAACCTGTCGATAACCAAAAGGTTTGCTAATGCATTCCATCTAGCTAATCATCTAACCATGATACGCCAACAGCTTAATAAACAGATGTCGGCACAACTACTGCATCCACCCTTGTTTGTGAGGACAGTCTACACGTTTGGTTTCTTTCCATTTTACGAAAATCTCACGGTTTCATGATTAGTAGATGTTTGGTGTTGATGTATTGTGCTTCATGTTGCATAAAAGATCGACATCGACAGCCCTTGACTTCTTGGCGTTTTTGAACATCAAAGCCTTTAACCAACTGACAAGCCAATCCTTTGTTTTTTCCTGAAGCGATTATGATTTTCAACAACGCTCCACTCTGAGGAAATATGCCTGTCTTCTAATTTTAAACGGAGGAGCGAATAAACTTTGGTTTAATATGTTTCTTTTGATCTCAACAAAAAAATGCTAACTTCGTCAACCTTTGAACTTCAAAGTTAATTGGATTTTAATTGTTTGCCATAAAAGTTCTCACAAACAAGTTATGTATGTTTAATTAAAATGTGTATTTTCGGTGTCTAAGGGAGTCTGCAGAAGTACATTGACATTAGACGTAGAGCCAGCTTACCCGTTGGAGATCGCAACAATTCTACAGTAGCATCTCTTTGTGAAACACGATACAAGTAAAAAAAAATTGGCTGTGTTTACAAAGTGTAAAATAGGTTCAACGATTTAGTCAGTTTCAAAGTTGGCTCTCATTTGTCATTCCATGCTCCTACCCAAAAGATTCTGTAATAATTACGGATTCATGCGGGCTAGTGAATGTTCTGCCTTTATCGTCGAAATACAAATGAAAAATACATGTCTAAACGTGTTTGTTTGCACTCTCCAGTTGGAGAGATCCATCATCAAACCCGTCAAAATGTTCAACAATTGACAGAAGACTGGGTTGACGATGACAGTAGAAAAGACTTGATCCTGGAATGTCTTCAGAATATTGATTAATCTCTGCCATATCATGTTTTTTCCTGATCCTAACCATCGTTGAACGAAGTCCCAAAGCACATCCGTCGTGGATCTACGAGTAGAATACGAATTAACCATAGATGACGTTCCACACGTCGTTCTTTGCTGTCTCGTCTCATTAATAGATGCATACGAATCGCATTCACATGTTGGTGTCATCGGCTTCCACAATAGGAAAACCAAGGAACAAAAATATGGAATTGAATTTGCGGCATTAAAAAAATATTTCACATTTTTCTGTGGTTGTTTTAAAGCATGTGAAATCACATGATCATATCAATCTTGTAAATATGAAGAAGGAGGAGGAGAAGGAAGAAGACGAAGCATTTTGTCAAGGTGTATTCACAAAGATGCAGTAGTAATTATAATTTTATTTGCCATGATTTTTTTGGAAAACTAAAACCATTCAAGCACAACATTCTTCACGTGTATTAGGTAGTATCCCAGCGTTTAGTTTTTCACCTTTAAATGAAGAGGTCACATGAAGAGAAATATGCCAGTCTTCAAAATATCGATGAAGCTACCTACATTAACTTTCAAATTAATTTAAGAGACGGATTCAAAAATATGGCGTGTTTGATAAATAGTTGAATAATATAAGTTGGCTGAGTTTAATGAGGTTTAGTCTGAAATTGACTTCACTAAAATACCACAAAAAGTCAACATACAATGGAAGTTTTCAGTAGAAGACAGTCCTCTTTGTTACCACTACAGGGTAGGTAATATTTACAGTCAAATTTCTTCAAATGTTCAAAGTCATATTATACTAGATTGGATTGATTATAATCATGCATACTACATGTGCTTCCCCCCGTTTCAATGTGGTTCCAAGAGCGTGTACCTACATATATACGTTTGTCATCATATTTCTGCAGATTCAGGATAACCAGAATTATTTGTAATTTTCTGTAGCTGCAAAGAGTCGGTTTGGAAAGGATAAAAATCTTACAATCGGAGGGAGATGATACACAAGAGATTTATTTGCTGCGGGTGTGGATTCATTTTCATTTGGAAATGATTCTCATCATCAGACCGACTTTGTAGGAAAGATCGAGTCTGAAGTTGTTGGTTGAGCCACTGTTGATATGCTTGTGTTTGACAGGACGGAAGTTACTGATGTGAATGCCAGAGACACAAGATGCCCCCAATCTTCATATTTCCGAACGTGACCCGAATATCTACTTGTGTAATCAACTGCCGCCCTCCATTTCTTTTTCGCTTTTTATCTCGTCGTATAGACACGTACAATGATGTTATGAAATCTCTTTGTTTCCTCAGTCAAGCAAAAGTTTTTCTTCATTAGACTCCGGGCACGAGGCTCAAGTCAGAGTCAAACAATAGTTTACTTGGAACTGCAACCTGCTGCATTTTTCGTGAACTGACTCCACACGTTTGGTCGTGGTAAAGTAGCGTACATCGCCGTACAAGTTGATTTGAGGAAATACGGCACGACCATAAACCTTGTCGTCTCTTGCTTGACTAACACAGGAATTTGCTGTTATTTTATTAAAGGATTTTCTTTTTGTCTACACCAACGCAAAATAATGTACTGCTCCCACGGTTCTTTTTGTATACTACTGTTATTATCATTCGCTTACTTGAGTTTTTCTTGTTGCTTTTCTCACAGAGTTCATATTATGGGATCACTTTCTTCTTTTGTTTTACTTTCTTACTGTCTTTTCCTTCACTGCTTCCAAATTACTTTCAGAACTTAAGCTACAACCCAAAGGAAAGAATGGAACATTAGTTTGGATTTCCTGTATTTTCTTATTATTATACTCAGGGATTCTTGCAAAGAATGTCAAATAGTTGCGTACACTTTGTCGAAAAACGCCAGTTTTTTGGGAAGTTGGCCAAGTGTAATTGGCAAACTACATGTAAAGATTTTCCTTTTGATATTTTCAAGACAAAGGTCACTGTGAGGTTTTTATAGGGTATGCTTTCATCATTGAATTCTCTTATCAAAGCGTGAAACCGCTCAACGTCAAGGTGAGTCTCGTCTGCCAACTTCAATTCACTTTTGTTAATGTTTCTCTTAATGAAGTACTTTCCCCACAAATTTATATTTTCCAGCCGTTGTTGATTACAAATGTAAATTTTCAACCCTTTAGACAATAGTTCATGTTTAAGGAGACTCATATGAAGAAATGTATTCTACGTTAATAGTCTCACAACAAGTCACAACAACGATAAACAATTGGAAATTACATTTGGTGAATTCAGTTCTGAATCAAATCTAGGTACATGTACATTAATCTGTACTTCTTTCGGCTCCTTGAACAATTTGTGCAAGACATGCTGACAAATAGTACAGTTCAACAATGGTAATTTGTGTAGCATTAAACGATGGCTCATGACTTATAACTGCATACGCCAAACATAATACATACATAGGTAATATTAAGACGGAAGGATATTTTTGCTAATAAGTATTACACACTTCAAACAACCGGAAAATCAAACATTTAGTTATTTTTTAATTCAGAGTAAAAAATAACTCAATGCATGAATACTCTGTAGAACAGTTTACATTGTGAAAACGCTAAGAAGCCCTTATGCGAAACGTATGAACATGAATGACCGATGCACAAAACAAAAAATACACGTTAATAGTAGTGTGGAAATCTCCCATTGAGTCCACACGGCTAACAAGAGAGTTGATGGTGAGAGATGAGAACCTGGCATGGCATTATTTACAACCACGGACGGATCTCATGCACTTGGTGTTGATTCCGTACGTGGAGATAAATGGAAGGGTGAGCCGTATCTCTCCATTCAATCTATTCACATAGAGTTGAAGTAGCACTTGTCGGACATACACGTTGCCGGCATTCGGGGGTCTTTTCTTCTTTTGGTTAGATTGAACAGGATATGTGCATTTACATGAGGACCTTTTCACAAGGTAAGATGGATGGTTAATAGGAAAGAGTATATGTTTTCTTAAGTCAATCTGGGGACGCAGTGGGTGTTCAGTCGTAAACATGTCCGAACTATCGCTCCGAAAGGCGCCTCTTTTCATTTCTTTCCTGTCAATGTGAAATCCATCCTCTCGTGTAATGTAATCTAAAAGTGCCTACTTTGATTCAGCAGGGGAACCAATGATGTCATGAGGTTAACTAAACCTGAGAAAATACAGATATACCCGTTTACTATATACCATAGTATTTTGTCATGTTATCTATAACAATATCAATCTGAAAAACTCGGATGCTGGGTTATGAATTTAAAAATCCAGATGAGTTTCTATAAAAAGGTTTAGACATGGCACTGCTTCTATACGATACTAAAAAGGCGTGTCATGCAAAATTAGATCAGAATAACATATTGGCCAACTTTCAGTGGTAAATGTAATTACAACCTTTAGTTAATTAGTAGCAAAAATTTGCATGACGTATGATGTAAGTTTTCAGAATTTTCAAATCCTCATCACTGAATACGATATTCGGTTTATTACAAATAGTAAGTATAGTATTATGATTGGAGCATATTTTTTAAACAAACGTATTACGAGTAGAGATGATTCAATAGCATAAACCTACTATACTAATACCGCATTTTTGTGGGCACATATAATCAAGTAAACCACTTTCCAAAACAAAGGAATATCGCGTGCGGATTGATAAAATGATAATGATATTCATTCAAGAAAAAACAGATATTTCCTTGGGTCGAGTTCGAATGAAATACTAAAAAATATTACTTAAAATATGCAGATATTTAACAACTTTGATGGTGTGAGTAAAATAAAACAGACAATTGGTTTCCGTTTGGTGCTACGATAGAATTTAAGCTAGCCTATATTATATCATGTACCTACATTGCGTACTCCGAAGGTCATTATTATTATTACTTGTTCTTTGGTTCCCATCAAATCTTAATGAAGAGAATCTAATTGCTACTTGCACGACAGGTATCCACGATACATGTAACGAAAGCGTGGCATGCTAAGGATCACTGTGTTTTCCAAGAGATCTGGCACGTGAGCTGTGAGCTGCTGCTTGCTGTGTATCTAAACTCTTAAATCTGACATAATGCACAATAGATGGTCCCGTTCTATTTCGTGCTATATTTTATTATTTGTTAAATTATTAGTTCCAAGTGTAATAAAATTGAAATGAACAAAATAATTTCCACGTTACTTCAATCATACGACGAACCCACTTTGGATAAAGAAAGAAGTAGAAGTATTACAATTAACTTTCTTTATATCACGCTCTCTACTCTAACAAGTAGTGCTAAGGAACCAGCGAGCCAGCAATATTTGAAAAAATGTTCAAAAGCGCACATTGCAGCAAAATTCGTATTCTGAGAAGTAAACTGATGTGTAGGAATTTTGTTTGGTTGATAGCAAAAAAAAATTCACCAGTTCATTTCTAGGGAATCCCACATGCACATTGACCACCTTCACCTTTAATTTTAAGCACACATTGACAGCTTCACGATGCAGGAGTCACTTCCTGTGCCAATTATGCCTTCATATGACGCAACTGAATACTATTCATACCATAATTATTGTTTCACAGCCAGACACATGTCTACCAATTTTTCCTGGCATGTCTAATTGTGGACAAGATTGAAGTAATTGAAGAAAACTTCACACACAATGTTAAAGTCAGTGACGACATATAACATGCCGGTATGAGGAGGATTCATACAACTGTAGTTGTGATACAGTGGGGTTATAGGTTTTTAAACAACATCAGTGATTTACATGGAAGTCCAATTCTATTGTAACCAAGTTCCGGTTAGGGACCTCCTCCAGTCGATCAAACTGTTCAATTGTGGGAGCGGTAAAAACGTGCAATATTATTTTCAGTGTAAATTTGATACAGTTTCTGACGGAATACAATGTTGCTGATCATTGCTTTCCATGAACAGGCGACAGACACTAATTTTTAAAGAAATCAATGGAGTATTGTTTGTTTTTAAGTATTGAAAATCTCTAAAATATGTATTACTTATATACATTTCAGTCCTGTCTGTTTTGCCGGCCATTCGTAGAAGAAATTATTCCGACTTGAATACCAAGTTTTTAAAATTGCTTCAAAACGACCTCAATGCCAAGACTTTTACTTCTGTGGTTAAAACGGTTACAAAATTTCCACCGCAAACATTCTGAATACGTTACATCATTCGGCACCTAATGGTAATCAGTAGCACCGTAATTATGAAGCCTTGAAGTATTGTATTCAGTAATCACTAATAATCAATCTAACTCCTAATCAATTAATTAACTCAGCATTGTAACTTGCAACAACTACTTCTTTATAAGCTTTAAGAGGCTCTACCAGTCAAGACACAAATGAATTCATTTATACGTAAATCAGACAGGTCGTAATCCACAACCAGTATACTAATGGCACTGTGAACCGACAAGCAAATACCGCTGATTGAAAGTAATACAATGCTATTTGTCGTTGTGCTTTTCCTTGACTTTTCCAGTGTTAGGTACATTTGCAAATTGTCACGCTGTGTCATTTTTTAAAAAAAAGTATTGCTCGTCGGCCCTCCAGAGAGACGAAATTCTCATTTATAAATGACTTTTCGTGTGTGGACGAATATATTGCAATATCAGGAATCAGAGACGTACGGAAATTCACTTTTGCAATGGCGGGTAGAAACTTGTATTCATAAAAAATTAAATCACTGATACAGAAAAATACTTTGTTTACAAAGCCTACAATTGACAATGAACTTGCTTGAAAATTATGTTTATGTAGTAATCACATGCATCACCAATCACCACCTGAAAAAGTACGACAAAAATACTTATCTTGTACCTGCGTGCATCGGATTCTAGAACGGATGAGGGAAGACGATTGTTATTGGGTCTTCCTACGTCAAGGGAAAATAATTTCATGTACGCTGCAATTTGTTGGTCAGTCAGTCAGACGTGCAGAGTATGCGTAATATCAAAGAGTACTGCACATCTCATTCACAAGGATGCGATTAGTAATGTAGCCTTTCAATTTTATAACGGACTATCAGTGAGATTTCTGCCAGAACATCTGTCAAAGTTTCTTGATTAAAGTATTTGACATGTTGTACGTAAATGATGAATGAATTACTGATATCATTTAAACGCAGCAAGTTTTTAGAGTACCATATACACTAAGAGTAAGATCTACTCTGGAGCTTTAAACATAAAAGTTCTTGTTTGGAGAAAGCAAAAAAAAACGTCTTCTATTTAAAATCCATTTACTTTTTTCTAACTCAGTACATTTTCATTCTATATTTTACTTGAAAAAAATTTCCAGCACCGTCTCTCACTCAATATATTTCAATAGTGATGACGAAATGTTTTTCATGCGTTTATTGAGTCCTTTGTTGATTCTATCTTGAATACATATTGCCACTCAAAAGTATATAAAAAGTTTTTTCATAAATCTACCAACATTTTTACAAGTTTTTTTTTCCTCATCGTCATTAGGTTGCTCAAGTAAATCGGCCATGCAATCACCTCAGTGCAACTTGCCCAGTTTGCCATTGTGATTGGAATTATAACTTTTTTGCGCCTACGCCAGCGATACATATAACGATGATGCATACAAAATGACTTCTCAAGAATTTTGTTTCAGACACAAAATTCTCACTGTTCATTACATCCGTAGCATTTCTTTCTTGTGATGGGAACGCAGCCGGCAGCCAGCCTGTCCGCGATCCACCGGTCTCTGTTTAGTTTGAATCGGTTGTGTACTTTGTTCCTTTTGGACACTTTTTTCGTGAAGATTTCGTGAGTTATTGCACAGGGAATCCTGAAAAGGATTTGCAGATTCTGCAGCTTTTTATATTGTTTTGAAATGCTCCAAGATTTTATAAAAATCTTACCATTGAGGCTTGGGTTCAAAGAGGTTATTTTACTACTGTGAGTAATTTTACGACAACCGAAAACACATTGTTTACGCGTGTTGTTTCCAGACAAAACATACTTGTGTAACCGTAATTTTCAGTATTCAAATGCACTAGACTAAAATATTCTTATAAATATTCTTGATTTTCATAATCTACTCATGCATAGAAATTGTCAGCTCCCAATTTTGACATGTTCAGACTTTTAGTTGAAGACCCTTTCCTACAAAACGTGAATTTAAATTGATGCACATAGTATTGCATAATTACATACGTACGAAGGCCAGCATTTTGATATGGAGTTGTACAGCTGTAACTGAGAAATATTTTAAAGGAATTTGCGACTATTGCTCTCGTTCGTGGGAATTGTCAATTCAGTTACATTTGGGAAGTTCGAAGTGGATTGTACGTAGGATGTTTCTGCTCATTAAGGATTTAATGCATGGATGATACCTTAAATTGTACATTCATAACCAGCTAACGTTATACAAAATTGCGTTCCTTGGCTATCTGTAGATTGCGTGCACTTCGTTGTAGAATAGACAAACTTTTGTAGGTACGTATGCACACTAAATCAACAGGGGATTTGACATGTGCATTGTTGATTTAGGTTGCGTTTACGTATTGTAGTGTTTATTCTCACCGGTAAGACAGCAAATTCATTAGTTGACTAATGACGCGCTTGTGTACGCCCCGACTACAGACACGATGAGGGTAAGACACTTTCGGTTACGTGTTTCCATTTCCGCCGCGTCATTAGATGGTGTAAATTTTGAGCATGCAGAATAGTTTTGATTCGCAATATTTAAGTGTACTGCACACCCCGGCTCGTCCTCAGTCGCAAGGATACCATCAGGGATTACTGAATGTAAATCGTGACGCGCTCTAGTCAGCTTTGTTTAACGAGTTCAAAGTTTATCCTGTGGCTGGAAATTTTGTTCAAAAATGGCTGTTACACTGGAATCTCCGCGCTTCAGAAACGATTTCTCCACTTACGGATTTCAAATCACTGACAACACAGACTACATGACAATCTACGAATTTGAAAAACAAAACTTTGCTGCAGTTCATCTCTGGGCAGTCGACAACATTCCGCTCGCGTTTAAAATTGCCTTTGCATACCTGGTTGTTATTTTTGTCGTCAGAAAATGGATGGAGAATCGTGAACCGTTTGAACTACGAAAGCCGCTGTTTGTTTGGAACTTGTTTCTTGCCGGACTGTCGGTGATCATGTTTGTGAGAATTTTGCCAGAGCTCCTGTATGTCAACAAAAAATACGGGTTTTACAGCTCCTACTGTTTGAAGTACGACAATATTATTTTAAAATTGTGGAAAAAATATATTCATCATCTTTGTATAATATAAAAAAATAATTCGATTTTGTAATGAATGAATTATAGAGATCATTTCAACTCAGCTACATTCTTTTGGGGTATGGTATACACTGCCAGCAAAATCCTGGAGTTTGTGGACACAATATTTATTGTTTTAAGAAAACAAAAATTGACATTTCTTCACGTGTAAGTACATTTACACTATTCTTCATTTATTTGAAATAAAAGAAACACCGTTGCATATTATAAATATTCACACCTCCATCAGGTTTCATCACACATCCGTGTTCATTGCTTGCGTTTATGGACTTCTACAGTTTGATCCAGCAGCACGCTGGGTGTGTGCTTATATTTTTCTGGTTTTGTTTATGTGGATTGAAGTTTTTTTTGTCGAAGATTTATGATTTTATTAATTACTTTATTAATTATTAATTGTTAATTTAATTGTTACATGAATTCAGTTTTGCCTCATGAATTCCATGGTGCATTCTGTTATGTATACATATTTTGCCCTCAAGGTAAAACCAAAACTCTGCTAAACTGCTAAGAATTGTGTTTTCTATAAATCTACCAACATTTTTATGAATTACTTTCTTGTTCTCACCATCGTTAGGCTGCACAAGTAAAACTTCCAAGGAAATTGGCCATGGCAGTCACTTCAGTGCAGCTTATCCAGTTCGCCACTGCGATTGTAATTAACCTACTTGTGGCTTACGCCAAAGGTACAATGATTATGCATTCTCATGATTATGAATTCTCAAGAATTTAGCTACAGACACAAAATTCTCACTGTGTATGTATCATTTCTTTCTAGTGATGGGAACGCAGCCAACCTGTCAGCGACCGGACGACGTCAGCCTTCTATATGGCGCATTAGCTATTATCTACTTCATTCTTTTCGGAAATTTTTTCGTAGAGAGCTACTTGAAAAGGAAGCCTGAAAAGGCCAAGATTCAGTAGATGTTACGTGTATTTACAAATCATACTGTATGACAACACTGGACAACAATTCATTATTTTAATTTCACACTCCATCATCAATTTAATCATTGTTATTACATTTAAAAAATAAAATGAAGTTTTTAAAAAAATCTCTGTGATTGGCTGCACTCGTTTATTTCACAAATCCGTCATTGGTGATTGGGATAAAGGTGCAACGAGGAAGCTACGCTAAACACAATATGCTAAATTGTTTTAGTGCACACTTTGTAGAATACTACCTTCATAGACGATGTAGAGCTACCTCACGCCTCACACACTGTAGAAACGAGCAATTCTCAATTGCCAGCAAAAAGGTGCAATTCACGCATCGAATGATGTCCACAGTAAGCCATACAGATCGTGGTCCTACTCTCATATCATCTGTCTTCGAGAAGATTGATGAAAGGATAGGGACGCGCAGACAACGTGAACCTTTGCCCTGTGAAAAATGATTTTATGGCCATATCTAATTTATCTTCCCTTCACCCAAAGCCCTCCACCGGCTACTTGATGAAGAAGAAATGTTCACACCGTATATTTTTCCACTAGGGTACACAGGTCGGATTTTTCCTTCTCTGCATCTATCTTCAAAAAGTTTCTTCATCTTGTATATTGGCGGCTATCCTTTTTAATTCTGAACAATTTCATGCTTTCAGTTTGCGTAAAAAGGACAAAATTTCTGTAAATTTTCCCAGTATTTTTTAACAAAGTCAGAACAACCCATCCAAAACTTCATGAAAGAAACTCTGAACTTTAGTGAAACCAAAGCTTTTTAAAAACCAATTATGATGCATGCAATTCGCCTGAAAGAAGAGTTATGCCCAACTGTAACAGGTAAGCACATTGGATGGTAAAAGATACAAAGTGTACTTTGTACTTTTTATCATTTCAATCTTTGAATCAACCCAGTCTCACCAACCTTGCCAATCCTTTTGGTGCAATAATTTTTGACGAGGTGTGTGCTCCTTCCTACTCCTTCCCATTGTGATGCGTCGCAGTGCAGTGCTTGGGTCGTCACTTTACGTAAATTGTACTATATTGTATTTTCTAGTAAACAACAATTTCAATTGTGCACACATCTGGTATGCTTAATTCAACAAGGGCTATCTATCAAAGCTTGTTGTGTACTTTCAAATTCGAGAAGACATATAAATTATTGTAGTGTTGAAAGGATTAGTTGGTATGCTCAGCAAGTCAAGTAGAATATCATTTACTGTCCGTACACCACAACCTTGCTCCATTACAGCTATTTAGTTGGACGGAGGAGAGAGCTGTTGTTTGGTGGAAGAGAGAAAAACCTTGTTAAAGTTATGACCATTCGTTCAAGTGATGATTACGGTTATAACTTTCAGAAAGGGACATTAAAAAGGGGCTTGATTTATGATCTGACATAAAGTCATTATTGAAAAACACTTGGCTGAACAAAGGATCCCTCACTGGATCGCTAACAATCTTACATACCACCTACGAGGTTGGAAACCTAGAGAGCTGAAAAGAAAGAAAATCATTTTTCTCTTTCTTTTGACCAAAATTCTTTCCAACACCCAGAAAGTATTTTCTTTTGTATTTTGTTGAGTTGAAAGACACAATCGTCAGTTCTTCCCAAGCTTATCGCAAGTGCATGATCTTTCCCTAAAATTAAAAAAGTCGAGTTCATTAATGCATGAGAACAAAAATCTTGTTTTTAAAATATAATCTATTTACTATTTGAGAAACAGTGTTCGTGTTCGTACGAAACGGAAGACATCAGCACTATTTTCGCTACTGTTTTTGAGTTCATTCGCGTTCTACAATATTTGACAATATTGACGGTGAGACTGACAGAGGTAAATGTCCGCTTGCGACTTGACAATCTTCTTCACAAAGAAGGCATAAACTGCAATTTCCCTAATGCATCATCCTTTGTGAAGCGAATAAATGCAATACATGCAGCTTCTCGTGCTCTGCACTCTTTTTAATGGAATGCGAGATCGCTCACGAAATCCATGGTCTTTCCCAACCATTAAAGTGTCTATAATAGCTTCCCTTTTAACCAGATTACATTCCTCAATATTGACTCAGAGGTTTGTTTCTTCCTTAATTTCATTTAAAAGAAGGGAGAACATTTCTACATTTCCTCCTCTCCCTCGATATCACCAAGCTTGCTCCCTCATCTTTCCCCTGAACTCGGCCGTTTGTGAAACATACTTTTTCCTCTGGATTGAAAACTATTTGCTTTTTGGGGTACATTTATTGTCATGTGCGATCACTCATTGAGTCATACCTCGGGACGGGGAGAGGGCCATACCAAGAGCAACAGCGTGCCAACGGGCACCCACCAAAGGGCTCCACAGCATCTTGTCTTTAATGAAGGCAACCACATTGTTGTTGTTAGCATTAGGGTCATATTATGCCAGAGCCGATGCGAGGGGACAATGTGTAAGTTAGTGGGTGAGTGAGTGATGCAGAAACATGTCGCTCGTAGCAAACTTGTTTTCTTCTCTGGTCGTCGTCATCTCTCTTTCATGTAATGCATGTATGCACAAGCATTTTCGTTGAAAAATCCCATTACTGTACATGAGTCCAGCAGACAAGTGTGGCGGTGGTGGTGATTTTGGCAGTCGTGGAATATATTGGTGGACAACGTACAGCAGACCACTACATTTAGCATGGACATCTACGAAACAACAAGTTTCAAAAGCAAAACCGCCGCCTACCACACGGTTAGAACCGAAGAGAGGGACAAGACGGAGATGCTCCAAATAGGGAAAAAGAGACGACGGAGACATAAACAAACCTTTATGTGTTGTGGGGTTCCCAGTATTAAATCTACTCTTCTCTTACTCCATCGTCAAACCACTCACTCTCTTTTCTCAGTGTCGGAAAGAGGCGAGAGAAAAGGGAAGAATGGGACGAAACTCGCAAGGAATAATGGAAATTTAGAGCATCATCAGTTCTCCTTAGATTTTTGGTGCGACCGAAACGTGGAAAGCTCCACTCAATAAATGCGCCGAAGGAAAAAAATACCGAGGGGTGAAAATAATAGATGATATTCTCTTTTTAACCATGAACCAACAGAAAATCATGAATTATTCTTTTCTTCTCGAATCCCTTTTTTCTTCACTCCGGTTATTTCGGGGTGTCGTGGAGGACGGAAGATGCGTTTTCGATCCTACGTAACCCAAAGTATTATGTGCGTTATATGAGTGATATGTAAAATGAGTATAATATAATATGAGCTTTCTGTGGATTGTGTTTTGAAAATGCAGTCGCATATCGCATGGTTGAGGTATAGGAACTCACGGCAACATTACTGAAGACGATTGTGATGGTTTTTGATTATTATTAGTGTGAAAGTGGGCGGCTTCGAAAGTATTACGAGAATAAAATATGAATAACATTATATTCGTATATATCGCGCACGCTGCATAATGGGCATCATTTATGCACCGTGGGGTCATGAAAATACACTGTGAAACAAAATTTTAAGGAAGAGAAATTTTTTCCAGCAAGCTGCAAATGAAGGCCTGAACTTGCTAGAGTGCTTGTTAGTACATACAATAGTAACAACTGATGGAATAACTGCATAATGCAGTTTAACAAATTATGTAGCAGAAAAAGATGTACACATGTGGGTTAAAATCAATATTTATGACATGTAAAAATAGTTAGTTAGTTTGAAATGTGCATATATTAATTATTAATAATGATATATTGATTAATTTGAATTTCCTTAATTTAACTTAACATTAATATTGTGTGATAAAAAGCCTTTGTATCACAGCGTGAGTCATTGTTATTAGTGAAAAATAATTGTAAAAAGCTTTTCTAAAACTTTGTGTTGTAGTGTAGCTTGCAGTCAGCAAATGGCTTTTTACAGCCATTGTCTGTGTGTAGTTTTAAGCTGTTCAGTGGTTTCAATGATCAGGATTATTGCTTATGCCTATATGGAGTTTGCGGTTATAATTTATATTGTGATGTGGTGGGGGAAATCGTACCTGTATAAAATTCCTACTTCGATGCAGCCATTAGTGTACATTAGCGCAAGAATGCGTTGTGAGGAAATATCATTAATTTCCGGATAAAATAGGCGAAGGAAAATTTGAGTCCCAGTAATTTCAACCGATTTATTGTAATGAGGGACAGGTGTCGCCCTTTAATGCCTATGAATGAGGGTATGCGTAAAAATCCTCTTTGAAATGTGCCAACACCGGAATCGGGTTGCACCTCTCGTTTTTCACGAGAGCTGTGAGTAAGCTTCTATCCTGGAACGTCAGCTCAACTTGTGCTGTTTGTACAATGTAATGTCTGAACAGTATTCAAGATTTGAATGCTAGATTCTCAGAAAAATGAGCTACCTCTGTCATTTAATGCAGAAAAGGTTTATCTCGAGAGAAAGAAATGACAAAAACTGAGGAAAGGAAAGCGCGCACAAAAGTTGCAAGAAAGCGCAGCTTTTTATAGCTGAGTAACTAATGTCTGTAATATAAACTTTCATGGAGTACACAGCTCGGATTTTCCCCTTGTGCGATTCGAGAATACTTCTTTTTTGTGTTTTGGTTAAGTATGCAACGCAAAAGACAGCATCTTAATGATAACAATGCTGATTGCAGCTTGCAGGCATTACGTCTTTTACTGAACATGTTGCTGGTTCTCTGACGGCATCAAGGATAGAAAACATTATGTCGTCTGAGAAAGAAATTATTGGAAGGCACGAGAATCAAGGCTAAAACCCGCGCCAACCACTGAAGATTACGTTCACAAAGAAAAAGCAAGTGAAGAATAATGTCTATAACGTCATTACTCAGCTAACCTTAACAAAGCAGAACTTCTGAACGAGTACGAGTAAATAGTGTACACTCCATTTTCTAAGTACGCGCTAGTTCACGGGATTTTTTCCCAGATCTCTGTTTTTATCCAGTTTTGTGTATTTCACTAGAGCAGAAAAGAGAAATTGTATGGAGCGATCGAGAAAAAATTGGAAGCTGTACAGGAGACTTTTGAAACACACAAGCGTCACCCGTCGCATAAAGCGAAAAGACAAAAGTGTAGGTTTTTACTAATGTACGCGGTATTTTTCTTAAATTATATGACTCTTGATTTTGATCAGGAAGAGAAACGGGGGGACAACACGTGAGGACAAATGTCTAGTTTAAAAAGTAGTGAAATCGCGGAGCCCGACAGCGTGAGTAACTTATGTATTCGTAAGAATATACAATGGTGCACTGTGTTAAAGTTGTTTGTAGTAAACTTTTTTGTTTTCTTCAACATTTCTCCTTTTTACATCATTCTCTCCTGCTTGAAACCACATAAAACTTGAGATTACGGTGCAAGCCAGGTCGAGAGGGAGTAAAGGGAAAAGCATTGAGGTCTGGTGGCTGCACTTGGTAATTTCATTAAGGAAATCAGATAACACTCGTTTTAATGTCTCTCATCATGAGAACGAAAATCCTGACGTGTCTCCCTTTCCTCTCTCTCTCTTTCGTACTTCTTTTAACCTGCTTACAACTCACCAACAAGAGCTTTCTTGAAACAGTAGCGTATATAATGTACGTCCCTCGTCGTATACTGGTTACACCTCAATAAGATCTATTATACGTTGTGAGTCAAGTATTTTTCTTTTCCCTGTGTGATAGATCTCTTTGGAAGATTTTTGAAACGATTTCTTTACACTTTTCTGAGTGGGAAATGAGAGAACTTTTGTTCACCTCATTATAAGTATTTGTCGAGTGACGGAGTTTCACAAGTTGTTCATTCAGAGTTGAAATGAGTGGAGTAGAACACGAAGTAGTAGATGGTGACAGTACACGGTACGAAGAAAGTTAGTTGAGGTGAAGCGTCAACGTTATTTGTAGACGTTATTTTAGACACCCAGTAACTGAAAGTAGAAATTATCCTTTCTTCTTTTTTTGTGTGAACGACGAACCAGGTCTGATTTATGATTATTGCGAGACCATTAGCAGCTCACAAGTCTCGGTTTAGTGCAATTAAATGACTCGGTTTCGGGTTTCATTGTTTTCTATAACCCTCCGGAAGAGACCGAAAACAAAATATATCTTGCTGACGACATACAAACTATTTTCGAAGTGAAATTTATTTCAATATCAGTTAAAATACCTTTGTTGTACACAATCGTCATCCAGGATTCAAAATTCAGCACTTGCTCAATTATTTATAACAGCAAAAATGGAAGTAGTAAGTATACAGATAGTACGACGGACTTTGGTTAAAAAGTACTGAATAAAATATGTTCTCACTTGTATGACACGTGCATTTGTGCATTTTTTGAATTGATATGCAGCTCATGCTCGATATGCTATTGTGAACGCCAGTATAATTTGAGTTTCTCTCTTGTACTTTCATTGAGAATTTGTACCCTTTGTGACTGTCGTCTTGTATCATGTCAACGAGCCCCTTGGCCTTTTATGATTTGATTGGCATTGGCACAAAGACAAGAGGAGAATGCTATGAAATATAGGGAACCACAGTCAATTCAACGAAACCATTCGCGTGTCATTTTCAGGCTTCCTTCATCTCTTACCCCTGACTTTTCTATTTCTCCTGTTTCCGTCATCTCCGTCTTGCACTTCCTTAAAAACTGCCCCTCCAAAGCTGCATAATATCCTCACAAAAAGAAAACACAACATGAAACAACATGCTCTTTTCCAGCAGTCTCCATTCGAGGAAAGCGGAACCGAAAAAATGGAGTGTTGGCTTTGGTGGCGTTCATGTGTACAATCATATTTCTCCGAAGGTAGATCTTGTTAAGGTTTCTATTCTCATTTTCGTGTGTAAGCATAACAAAAGTAGCAGCAAATACGTTTTCTCATGAGGGGAGAAGAGAAAATTGAGGGTGAATGAGTGAAGGGAGACGAGATATATGTATGTGGTATGCTTTAGAAAAAGAAAAACCGATGTGAAGAAGAGAAATCGAAAAAGGAAGTCTGTCAAGTTGATCAATGATCACGATCAAAGAAAACATGCCGATGTAATAAAATAAAATGTATGTGAATTGCGCACAGGGTTTGTGCCGTGTCCTCTCTTACCACTCATGTCACAGTTCAAACAAGGGTTTTTTAATAGAAATATGAGATGACTACCTGTCTCAAATTTCTTACAGTGATGTTACCGTTCTTTTGTACACAAGAAGAGACTTATATTAGTAAATGCAAACCAAAGTTTTATTCTTTTCACCAATTATGAAAGCATTTCCACGAGATAAAGTGGTATAATTATTCAAACAATTAGGGTTTTACTGGGTAGGATAAGTTGGTAAAACCCAATTCAGGTTTATATACAGGAATATTATGATGACTCATAAATTTTTCTTTCATGTGTTTTAATTAGCCGAGTCGCCGTCTCAATTAGTGAAACCCTTTAACAGTTTCATGCATGAAGTCGCAAACGCCAAAAAATTGTCGCACTGATTAAAATCTATCCATTCAAGATGTAGAAATGTCTTCTCATAATTTAGTCGCTTCTAGCAAAGCCCTTATAGTTACCAACCGTCATATTATCTGTAGTAGAGAAATCTACATGTGTGTGCGGATAGTATATCTGCAGAGTCTTAATCATCACCAAAACAAAAATCTCTAGAATCTGCTCTCTTGCATTTTTATGGCAATGCCGATGATTAGTGCAGTGTAGTTACAAGATAATGGACGCGTTTATTATTATGATCGTTTCAAAATTTAATGTTTCACCCTTTTGAGACTGGTGCGCAATCCACGAAACCGAGGCAGATCTTTTCAACTAGAAACATGAATGTAATGTACATATTTGTCGACAGATAAACAGATATGGCCAGTGTTAGTGTGTCAAAGTTGGACTGGCTGATACTAATCAAATTAAAATTCTCATCGAGCAAAATGTAGGAAGAGCGATGCTTATCTGTGATACAGTCATTACATACGAAAAAGCGTGCATACAAAAAAGACAGTGATTATGATGATGACAAGGCGGCGAATTTTTTAGTCATTCGGGATAGCTATAATCATCATCTGCCTCCTTCCCTCTCCAAAAACTGCATATCTCGTCGATCGCTGCGGGTAGCTGTACAGTACCAAGAAGAACAATCATTTAGCAGTTCACGTTAAAAGAACTTGTAGGTTTTCACAATGCTTCTACACCTCACCTATTATTTTAGAGTGGTGAATGATGAGCAGAATGGTCGACTGAAGGTAAGTAGAAAGATGAGGTAGTGCAATAAGAAATAATCATCATGGTCGCCTTTTCTTGCACTCTACATTTTGGAGGAGTGTTCCATTTTACGGCACCATTTTCATAACAATATTGTAGTGTAATGATTTCTCGAACTGCTACTCTGTAGGTATGTATGTACATATTCAATTGTACAAAGGTGTCCTGCCTATATTTGTAAAATTGTTAGATTTTCTGCTAAAAAGTAAGATGCTATTTCGAGCGCATTTCAGACCGTTTTTTGTTTGAAGCAAATCAAAAATTCAGAGTCTTGCGTTTAGTATACTGTCGCAACCCCCTCACACACAATGTCTGTACAATTACATTCGTCTTACTCTCTCATAAGAGGCATTACAGTGAAAGATTTGTACTTTTAGAGCTTCATTCATGTACTAAACCATCCATTCATTTGAAAGGTTTAGAAGTACCGTGTAATTCTGAAAAATGGGATGCGAATGCTGTGGAGAATAAACGCTGGCGTGAGTGCTCTGGAAATATCTTTATTGCAACACTTCTCAAAGTTATAATGGATGCATAATAATATTAGACAACTGTTTCCAGTCTGCAGACAAATTGTCCAACCTTCAACATCCCCCTCAAATGGGTATTAGTGTTTCTAATGCATTTGATCGAGCACAGTTGCACAGACGGTGTAATCTCAGTATCAATCTCGAATCCATCCACATCATTTTCCCATCTTCGGGCTAGCCTCGTAGAAGGATTATAAAATTGATGAGCATGAAAAAGTGCATACACACTTCCCTGCCGTCTTTGTAACCTGTAATAATCCTTCAAACACTAATTGGCAGTAGACAGCCAACTGAAATGATGTCCCTCAAATTGCTTCATCGTTCCAGGATTAAAATGGATATGATAGGGTGTGCTATTGAAACAAATATCTTTTTTGGTGGTTATACCTTGAAATGGTTGTAATACTTGTAATTGAAATAATTACAAAATTTTTCATGATACAAGCCTCATACATATATCTGCCTTATAATTTGCTTTTCTTTTAGAGGAGTTAAATTACATAGTTTATAAATATGAGACAAACGTTGGGGATAATCAAAATGAGAGGATGGGTGGAAGAGTAGACATTACGTAAGATCAGTATGCGAAAACGGTATGTGGATGGAGGATAATAGGTAATATTTCTACATCAACATAGGATCCTCAAAGTACTCTCACGGCATTATCACTAATTCCAATTAAAAAATCCCCCCTCCTTCACCTCCATTATATTTACACAAGTGGGAAAATATAGTGAAATCATCGGGCAAGAAAGAATGGGGCGCGTATACACGGTATAACAGCAAGGCAGGAAAAAACGAGAGAAAGTTTTTCAGGTTCCAAATGTGCTCAAGGCTTTTTCATCCCTAAGGAGCCATTTTTCACATGCTCTTGAAAATGGAGTGGGCTTGTGCGCGCTTGTACAATGCTTAAACTCCTAGAAATGGTTACACTTTACTTTTTTGTGTGAAACTTTCCCCTTCCAAAGAAAAAAATGTTGCATACCCACTCACTACCATGATGCGGTGGTTGGTGATGTAACAAACGCCTGCAACTATAATATACGGATTTAGTAGTAGGGTCTCTGCCAGGAAGGAGACAGGGTTTGAAAAGTTTGAGTTTTGCAGAGAGTTATACTTATCCCATCCGTATTCCCTAGACCAACAACATCATGATGATGGGATCAGGTGTTAGATTTCCATGTAATTTTTTCTCTCCCAATCGACCCTTGCGAGAATCAATGAATCTTGTGCCGGGACGTAGTGGTAGTAAACAACCCTCAAGAGATTAGTATTGCACAGAGGCAGAAAAGAAATGATCATTTTTTCAGTTTCTGCACTTGGTTATTATGTACATGCATATATGTGTTGGCTTGCAAGCATATATGTACAACTAGTAATTGTAGCTATGTTGACTACAGCCCCTCGAACAGTGGTAAAGAGTACTTGAGCACGGTTAGTAGTGGTTTTTAGCTGCCATTGTTATTACCTTTGAGTACGGCTCACTTGAAAAAGGAAGTGATCGAATGGTAAGAGCACCGCCAGCCAGAAAGACTGGAGAGGAAATGTGGAGGAAAGGCGTACTTATTGTGTCTGCTGCTCATTTCATGTAACTGATGTCCTCGTTGTCTTGATGAAGTGTACTACATGACGTTGTACACAGAGTGGTGTTTGCGTCGTGCGTACAGTGTTATAAAAATCTATTGCTCCAGGCAATTTCTCTTCTCACAAATGTCCTTTTCCTCAAGCGCCACAGTAGACAGAGCAGGGAGGAACGGGAACGAGTATAAAATCTTCAACTTTGCCAATATATCTATGACATAAAGTAGTCAAACAATGTTTCCTAATGGAGTGATCAACCTTAGTTTCTGATTTACTGCAATAAAATGGATATTTCGAGGATTTTATGACCATGAGGGATGTGGGAAAAAGTTTTCTTCAAAATTATTATTTTTCTCTACAAAAGCCTAGAGCTTTTGTTACGGACAAGCGATTAATAAAAAACGAAGAATGAAACCCCAAGAAACTGGAGAATACCGGAGATTTTCTGGAGTGTGTAAGTGTATACTTGGGAAAGAGAGAGAGAGAGCAGAAGAAAGTATTTTTGCTTGATAAAATGCTAAGATAACAGCGCATATCTAGCATTGCCTCAAGTAGCTTCTGGCTGCTCACTTTCTTGAAAGCAACCAGGGAAAGAATATAGATCATAGATTAGAGACTATGGATCATGAATCGGGCGAAAGATATTGCGTTAAGAGCACGCATAAACAAACGCACACTAGTTTGGGAATCAATAACAGAGGATAACAGAGCGTACCATGTTACACACAAACACAGGGCAACCGTCTCCTGGCCATTGTCAAGAAAAGCAGTACGACTCCTGTGCGTAGAGAAGTGGAGGTAAAAGATCCGAAAAAAACAACTGAGAATATCCCCTGCAACATTGCATACGGAAGAGTGAATCTCTTTCCTTGTGTATGTGTGTGCTCACTGCGTAACGTACCGTTCTAGCTCTGACAACGTGTGCTACACGTTACGTATCTCCATGCCTTTTACAAACGGATCAAGTGTGTACGCATCCATCCCCTAAAAAGAGAGCCTCTCTCTTTCAAACACTTACTACTCACGAAAGCCCATGATCGTCTCATTGGAAAAGGACCAAAGATTCAGTTTCGTTTGAGCTTTGGTCGAGGGTGGATGTGTACGCNTCTCTCTTTCAAACACTTACTACTCACGAAAGCCCATGATCGTCTCATTGGAAAAGGACCAAAGATTCAGTTTCGTTTGAGCTTTGGTCGAGGGTGGATGTGTACGCTGAGGAAGCTTGTCAAAAACGAAGGATTGATTTCAGACTTGCGAACATTTGACGAGGCTTTTCAAATTGAACATTGAGATAACGTGATTACATTGTGACAGAAATGTTGGTGAGATCATTTTAAATTACTCTCTATATTATCGGCTGAGTTGTACTTGATTGCATTTCATCATACGGTAATGTTTTATATTACCCTGTGTAACTCCACTCTCACTCGCTCGTGAAAGAACAATCACTTCCACTACGGTGCGATTGAGGATTACATCGGTTTTTGATGAGGATGCTTTGAAGGATCACATGCGTGAAGAGAGATAGTGTGTGTGTGTGCGTCTGTACTTTATGTAATTATATACGATAAAAAGTTCTATTTCCCTAATGGACTTGTGGGTGAAGGATCTCTGATTGATTGATGAGAATGTAATCTGTGTTTGCTTGCGCTCCTACAATTTTATAATCCGATCACTTGAGTCGACTCACACACACAACAACCCTCTTGTTACCGACAAGCCAGACAGGGGAAAGTTGAGCACACGTGTGGACTCTCTTGTACTACATTATTAAGCAAGTTTACTTT